>CALNVZ010000649.1:7875790-7917900 GCA_940671915.1 Paracentrotus lividus | reverse complement strand
CGTGAGGGATGAAGCGTGATAGAGAGGGAAGATGAGAGTTTGAAAGGGGGTTTCGAATGGAAGACAGAGATAGAGGTTGGAGTGAGGAAATTGAGTGAGTGGATGGAAGTTTAAAGAGGGTTGGAAAGAAAGAGAGAGGGGGGAGAGTGAGAGATCGAGTGTGGCATGGATGTAAGTTTGAAGGAGGTTGGAGAGAGGGGTAGAGTGAGAGATCGAGGGGATCGAGTAAGTGGGTGAAAGTTTAAAGGGGGTTGGAGAGAGAGAGAGAGATAGAGTGAGAGATCGAGTAGAGTACAGTAATGGATGAAAGTTTAAGGGGGGGGGTTGACGAGAGAGAGATAGAGTGAGAGATCGAGTAAGTTGGTGAAAGTTTAAAGGGGGTTGGAGAGAGGGGTAGAGAGAGAGATCGAGTAAGTGGGTGAAAGTTATAAAGGGTGTTGGAGAGAGAGAGATAGTTAGAATGAGAGATCGAGTAAGTGATGAAAGTTTAAAGGGTTGGAGGGAGAAGAGAGAGAGAGAGTTAGAATGAGAAGATCGAGTAAGTGGATGAAAGTTTATTTAAAGGGGGTTGGGAGAGAGAGAGAGAGAGATAGAGTGAGTGGATGAAAGTTTAAAGGGTGTTGGAGAGAGAGAGGGGAGAGGGATGAGAGTGAAGAAAGTTTAAAGGGGTTGGAGAGAGAGAGAGAGAGATCGAGTAAGTGGATGAAAGTTTAAAGGGTGTTGGAAAGAGAGAGGTGAGAGAGAGAGAAAGAGATAGAGTGAGAGAAAAGTTTAAAGGGGGTTGGAGAGAGAGAGAGAGAGAGTAAGTGGAATGAAAGTGTTTTAACGTGGTTGTTTGAAAAGAGAGTTAGATGAGAGAAGAGATCCGGAGTTAAAGCGGATGAAGGTTTAAAGCGGTGGTTGGAGAGAGAGGAAATAGAGAGAGAGATCGAGTAAGTGGGATGAAGGTTTGTTTAAAAGGGTGTTGGATAAGAGAGGTAGAGTGATGAGAACGAGTAATTAAGTGGGTGAAGATTTAAAAGGTTGGAGAAGAGAGAGTGAGGATCGAGTGTATACTTAGTAAGTGGGAATGAAGTTTTAAGAGGTGTTGGAGAGAGAGAAGGAGGAGAGAGAGAGAAGATAGTTAGAGTGAGAGATCGAGTAACGTGGATGAAAGTTTAAAGGGGATTGGAGAGAGAGCAAGAGAGAGATCGAGTAAGTGGATGAAAAGTTTAAAGGGTGTTTTGAAAGAGAGGTAGAGTGAGTGGGAACGAGTAATTAATGGTGGGGAAGTTTTTAAAGGGTTGTAGACGAGATAGAGGAGAGAGAGAGTAGGAGATGTTGAGGAGATCGAGTACTAGTTAGGATGAGGGTTTAAAAGGTGTTGGGGCGAAGAGAGAGATAGTTTAGAGTGAGAGATTCGAGTAAGTGGATGAAAGTTATTTTTAAAGGAGGAATTGGGAGGAGAGAGTGTGAGAGATCCCGTAGTAAGTTGGGGTTGTAAAGTTTAAAGGGGGTTGGAGAGAGACGGTTAGAGTGAGAGTATCGGGTAAGGGTGAATGTTTTAAACGGGGGTTTGAGAAGAGAGAGAGCAGAGAGTAATTTGGATGAAGTTTAAAGGTGGAGGAGAGAGGAAGAAGAGATAGTACGTGTGAGAGGAGAGAGCAGATAGTGGAGCTGAAATTTTAAAGCTGAAAATCTGAGTTAATTGTGTATTATATAACATATTTAATATCTGCGAGCACGAAGCGCGAGCCGGAAAATTTGGTCTCAAAATTGGAGTTAATTGTGCATCATATACCCTATTAAATATCTCCTATCGTGAAGCTCGAGTTAAAAATTGAGTTTATTGTGCTTTATAGACCTTATTTAGTATCTGCGAGCGCGAAACTTGAGCCGAAAATTTTGAGCTCGAAATTGGAGTTAATTGTGCATTATAGACCCTGTTAAGTATCCGCGAGTGCCAAGCGCGAGTTGGAAATTACTAGCATAGAATTTCAGTTTGTTGTGCACTATAGAGCCTATTTAGTATCCGCGAGCGCGAAGCGCGAGCCGAAAATTTAGGTTTTTAAAGGCATTGAGTAACAAGGGGCACTTTTTTTGTATCAAAAGTGCCCCTTTTCAGTAATGAAAGTGCCCCTTTTAAATATAAAAGTGACATTTTATTAGATAAGAAAAGGGGCACTTTTTAGTCACGAAAAGGGGCACTTTTAGGGTGGATGAAAAAGTGGGGGGTCACAGTGCCCCCCTTGCCCCCCTGGTTCCGCTGCCTCTGCCCATTCAGACCCTCACTCTCTCCGACTCCACCCTTTCCAACCCTCTTTCAAACTCTCACTTGCTTCCCTTACTCCGTCTCTCTCCATTCTCCCTCTCTTTTCCAACCCCCTTTCAAAGGGGTTTTTACTAAAACAGGGGCAAAATGAGCAATGGAAAAACAAGCACTTGTGCATTTTCTTTTTGGATTTTATTAAATGTTTGGCAAGATTAAACATACTTTCCTGATTAAAATCTAAATCCTATAAGGCAGTCTTCAAAAAACAATATACTAATATATGGCAAACTTAATGCAGATAACATAGAGTAATATTTACGCTTGATAATAATAGTCATTCAAAGATGATATATGATCCAAACACAAGTTGATTACTCGCAGTTTACCACTTTAAATTGATTTGTATGTGTAATTTAAAAAAAAATATTGCACTGTAACTGAAATTAGCTCATAATATTGAACACAAATTATAATAAAGATATATTCATATACAACACTAAAGATGTCTTCTGGAAGAAGAAAATAAAATGGTTTTAGGACAACTAGCCCCAAACAATTATCCCCACCCAAAATCTACCACCTAACCCTATTCCGGGGGGGGGGGGGGGGGGGGGGGTAGTTGTCCTCAGGTGTAATCGTCCAGGGGGTTTGTTGTCCTGATACATTAAGAAAAAACACATTCATCAAAGTGAAAAACCTCGAGACAAAATGTACATCGTCCAATGAGAACAAACATTTGTCCTCTTAGTCGCTTTAGTTGCTGTTACTCAATCCTTAGCTGCAGGGTCAACGTAAGAGTTTCGTTTAGGACAAACCATACTTGGATGACGATAGTAAAATAATAAATTTATTATCTAAAGGTGCACCATTACAGTATGTTGGCAACACGAGAGGTATACCAAAATCTTGTGTATAGGATCTTAGTGTTTGTTTGTTTTTAATCACGACAACTAACAACATATTGTATATTTCAGTATAAAATAACCTATAAATGGACTTAATATCATAAAAGAGGAATGTAAGAATGGGCCTTAATTGCACAGATGCCACTCAGGATCTTTCATAAATCCTGGAACTGACAAAAGAAACATGACAAAGCATGCATACTATGTATATGGGCAAAAAGGGCTGAAAATACATAAAAATGCAGTAATTTAGAGTAATAAATTTCCTGAATTAAGGGAATTTTCTGAAAAATTGCATATCTAATATTATGTTACATGTACTTAGTAACAAAAAGGAATTTAAATATTGAAAAGAATATGGGATAAATTTGTAATCATTTAAGTGGGCATATAGGCCCTACCTTAATAGCATAATCAGAAAGTTTTTTTTCTGGCTAACAAAACTGGACACTTTTATTATATTCCAGGACTATACAAGGTTGATGTGGCATTTAGCAGTTTTAAAGCATTGTATCAGAAGGAATGTGATCGTTGGCACAGTTGCTCGTCATGTTGTTGATCCATTGGGTCAGGTCATCGTCGATCCTCGTGTAGATTCCGAAGCGATTTCGTCGAGAGCATGACTCTCCCTTTGTGTTAATACCTACTATTGCCCACTTGTCATCCCTGCTCCGGCGGTACATCAGGGGTGATCCATGGTCGCCTTGGCAGAGTGGATCTGTCCCAAAGCTAAAATTCGAGAGACAATGACAATGTCAATGACAATGATATTTTTGTTGTTGAAACAGTAGAGAGATAAATTTAATTTTTAACTAGGTGTTGTATTAAGGTTTTGAAATAAAATAAAGGAAAGCATGGTGTAATTATTTAACATTTGATCAATCTTTTTTGTCTATAAATCAGACATAGATTTAAGGAAGTCCACTCTGAAATCAAGTTGGTTTTAATGAAAACAGAAAATGAAACATATGACTGAAGGTTTGACGAAAAGTCCACCAAATGATAACTACGTTACACATTAATTACACATTAATTTATCCTTTTATTATATACTGCATTGTCATTTGGGCTGCAAATTCACAACAGAACTTATCAAGAATATACAAACTGCAAAAAAGAGCAGTGAGAGTAATATGCAATGCCCCTTTTCTTGCCACCAGTAAACCCTTATTTAATCAGTTACAGCTCCTGAGCATATGTGAATTGTATCAATTGAGATTAGCAATGTTCATGTATTCCTGTCACAGGGAAATATTACCATCTTCACTAACCTGTTATTTTCCCTTTAACTATGAAACACATTCCTACTTTACTCGTTCATCAAACGACTTTTATATACCCTTTGTAAGAACAACGACTTCTCAAAATACCATTTATTATGCAGGTCCTAAGCTTTGGAATTCTTTACCAGCTTTGTCTCAAATCATCTTGTTCACTTAACGTCTTTAAAATGCAATTCAAAGAAAGGTTATTACAAAATGGGCCTTTTTTGTGATGTGGCCTGGTTTGATGAGTGGTCTTTGAGGAGTGCCTGGACACGGGATGATTTTTTCATTCATTCTGGGCGCCTCATAGGGACCATTCATTAAATCTGATTACGTCATAAAATCGGCCTAATGCATACGAGTCACTATATTGTTTTTTGTCTATTGTCATGTATTTATTTTATTTTTTTGTGCTTACAATTCTGTTAGTGGGTCTTTCTCGGCTTAACCTTCCCTTTTCTCTTCTTAGTGACCCTCACCCTCTTTTGTTATTTCGTATTGTAAATGCAATTTAATCGTTAGGGTGCTGTCTCGCTTCGCGGAGGCGTCTACGCGGCGGAGTGGAGGTTTCGTCTCTGCGACGGATGGATGGTGTTGGGGGCTTCTCCGGGACGTCTCCGGGGCGTCTCCGCGACAATTTGTGAATCTCCGAGACGTATCCGAGATGTCTCGGAGACATCTCGGAGACGTCTCCTGAATTTCGGAGACGGATAATTTTTTTTTTTCATAAATTGTCGCGGAGACGTCTCGGGGGCGTCTCTGATACTGTTTGTCCGTCGCGGAGACGAGGTTTCTGTTCTGTCGCGGGGACGTCTCCGCGAAGTGAGATGGCACCCTTAGCAATTATAATTATTAGGGTCGAATAACAAGATCATTATGATCTTTAATCATGATCCCTACTCATTTATGTCCCTTGTTTTTCTTGTTTTTTTTTTTGTGTTTTTTTCTTATCCTTCTATTTATTTTCAATTATGTACATTTCATGTATTTAAATGTATTTATATGTATGTATCAGCATTTGTAATGATGCATTTTGTTTTGTTTTTAATATTGAGTGAAATAAATGAATCTTGAATCTTGAATCTTGAATCTAGGTTATTAAGAATTAAGTTTAAATTTGTGACGTCACTTGATAGCTCTGCAAATTCCATTAATTCTCCCTTTTTTATGGTTCTTGATAAAGGAAATTATTTGTCTAACCTGTTGGAGACCCATTCCCCATGAACCTCAGCCAGAAAATATTCAGGCTCAGTCCTCAATGGGTTAATATGACAAATGCACAGGCAAAATAATTTGTATTCTTCTGAAAAATAACAATTAATGAAATTTAAGGTAAGTCTTCACAACATAGGGCAGCTAGCAATGTCTATGAATACATACCGTTTCCCCGCACATAACATCCTGTCAGTAACATCAAAGCTTTGAAGATCAGAGCGATCTTGCAGATGGACAGTCTGGCATTTGGTCTGATCAACCAAAGGCATCGGAAACTGGATCGGGATGTCATGGGTATACTGCAGTAAACCTGAAGCAGTACCCCAACCTACTATCGTAGGATCGTTCAGTGTATCAGTTTCTGTTCAAGACATAATAAATGAAATATAAGGAGTGAATCATTTCGAAGTGTCTTGTGAAGAGTATGAATATTTAATCGTGTGTTTCATGATATGTCTTGGTAAAGTCATCCTCTTAGCATCTGATGGTAGCATTCTCATTTGGATCCTTGAACGCATGACTGAATAACAGACAATCTTGAGAAGACACCAAAGTCTCACTTGCGCCAAGTAGCTGGGTGAAATATAAACAAATTGAGAATGTATTACATATGTGTACGCACAAAGACACACACCGATATATGCCCTAATTTGCACAAACACAAACCACATACACACCCTCCTCACACACACCCACACCCTCACACACACATACGCACATACCCTATCTCATCCACATCAGTGCACACACAAATACACACCCTCAACAAACACACCCACACAAACGCACCCACACACACACCCACACATACACCCACACACACCCTCACTTACAAACAGTTGTTACGGAATTACTACAGCCCCAAAAAGTCAATGCTTAATCAGAAAAGGGGAAATGTTGTTAAGTGTTTGTGAGGGAGGATGTGTGTGTGGGTGTTGAGAGGATGGGTACACAATTTATTTCAACATTTGTTTTAATTTTCATCCATCCACCTGGTACAATTTTTTTATTTTGAAGTCTTATGAAGATTGTCTGTTACTCGGTCATAAGTGCAAAAGATCCCAATTATAAGGGTACCAACAAATGCTCGGAGGATGACCCTACCAAGACATATCATGGAACTCATGATTAAAAGTTCATGCTTCAAACGAGACAAATTCCATTTTTAAAAATTAAAAAAATAAAAAAATTTAATAGTAGTTTTCATAGTTAATTTTCATAGTAGAGGGGTTCATAGTAGAAGAAATATACACAACAAAAAAAGTAAGTCCCCCCCTAATCAAAACGATGTAACTTTTGAACGGGATTGTTTTGAGCAAAATAATTGGTAGGGAGGTTTTCTACACTTATTGAGTACCTTTTGTGAAAAAATGACATCGATCCCCTGAGAAATGCATGAGTGAACAACGTTTAAAGCAAAAATGGACATTTTCAAAAGTCACAAGGGTCATTTTTTGGTCTGTAAAAATAACAATTTTCTAAAATTTTCTTTTTACCTTGTGTTGAATAGTTTGGGTGGTTTTATCATCCAAAATTTGACCATCCAACACTAATCCCCATACATTGCACTATTTTTCATGGATGAGTGAGCACAGTTTTAAGAATTATGTTCAGACCTTTAAAAATGGTAAAATCCAACAATTTTATTTGGGGAATTGCCATCAGATATTATCATTAACATGATCGACACATTTTGTGAGAACATGAGCACTATCCGTCGCGTCATGGACGAGCGAGCACACTTTAAAGGTGAGTTTTGTGACTTTTGTCATGACAAATTTGCCTTTAATGTGTGTTTATTCATGCATCACGCTACGGTTTTATCTCATATTCGCACATAAGTTAGTCGATTAGTGTATAAACATAAATGTTATTGCTCAACACCTTTTTGTTAAAAAGTTCCAGGATGTTGATTCAGGGTTTGTTTTTGCTTCGAAATTGTACACAATGTCAATGGAGAGAAAATCAAAATGTCAACAAAATTGAAATTCGGCTTAATTTCATTGATAATTTTTGTGAATTCTACTAAGAGTTTTTTCACGAAACTTGGCACACAACTTCATGGTGGTACTAACTAACAGGTACAAAAACGCTAAATCGAAAATCTGATAAGGCATGAGGAAGGGCTAAAGCTCTGAAATTTCTTCTTATTTCCATATTTTTGTAATATCTTCTGCTCACTGAAGCATAAAACACTGAAATTTTCGTGAAACTCAAATCAAATGAACTATCCAAGAAGGTCAGTGACAATTATCCAAAGTAAGCAATTGAATTTTAGTCCACTAACGACAAAATAGCTTTTCACGTATCACGTGTTCATTGAAGCATGAATTTTTGATAAAATGCAATAGCATGATTTGAAAAAAATTATTTGACATACATATAACAAAACATTGGTGATAAAATGATTTTCATCACACAAAAGGGAACAATACTTACCTAATAAAATTTAAAAATATTCTTTTTTGTTTTTATTAAGTGTTCATTCAACCGTGAACTGATTGATATTGTTTAAAACACTCTTTCAGATTGCAAATTCCGTCGTAATCAATAATTTTTCAAAGTAAAAATGTGTAAAAAGTGCAGTTTTTGCAAATTTTACCTCATGCTCATCCAACCGTGAAATTTTGTGACTTTTGAAAAGTGACATTTTTGCCTTTTGACTGTGCTCTTTGAAGCATGACTTAACGAATTTCAGTAATATTCACTCAAATGGAAGCTGATAAAATTACCTACAAGCACATGTAATAAAATTTGTAAAATTCCTCTTGGTTAAAAAGTTATACCAATTTGATTAAGGGGGGACTTACTTTTTTTGTTGTGTATAGAATCATTTTATTGCTATCATTAACAAGATTTCGAATTAGAGTGTGTGGATGTAAAAATGATGAACGTGACTGCTGCCAATCTATAGGGAAAAAGTAGAAGCTATGGAAAATGATTATGATAATGGTGGCATCTTTTATTAAGGCCTAGGTCTGTCAATACTTCTATATAAAACCTGAATCAAGAACATGACGACAAGGGAATTCCCATCGTCTCTAAAAGTTTGGATGGGCAACAAGTGTAGTCCCAAGATCATCATACATAATGGATCTATGCTGTTGATAAATTTATAATGGCTTCCATGTTCATGCTTATCATGTTCAGCTCCATACAACTCTAAAACCCTTTATAATTACCAGAAGGTAAACATATTGTTCTGGCACAGCTGTTAAGCTCGACGGGCTCGCTGAGATGTAACAGTGCGACATCATAATCATGTGGAAGATCGTAGTCGTATTGATCATGCAGGATGATGCGATCAACACTGATCGTTTGTTCGCAATCTTCTACCACCGAGACATTGTACTCTCCTAGTGTAACGGTGACCTGAAAAAAATAATTAATAAAAAAGATTGGAAGATAAATGAAGTCTGAATGTTGGGGATATAATAACGAAAGAAGAAATAGAAGACTAACAAGAGAGGAAAACAATAACAAAAGTTAATTGGAAAATGAATGAAATGGAATTGCTAAAGGAGAAGAAGGAAAGAGGAAATACAACATTGACGAAAGATGAAAATAATGATAAATAAAAAAATTATCAAAGATGAAAATAATGATAAAAAAAAAATTATGAAATTGGAATTTTGAATGAGATCAGAAGATGGATGAAGTTAAATATTTGGAGAAAAACGAGGAAATGGAAAATAAGAGAGAGAGAGAGGGGGGGGGGGGGGGGGGGGTTCCGAGAGAGGCAAGGATTATTCTTTAAATATAAAGGACTGAATTTGCCAATCAAATCAATAAAGCATTCAAGTTTGAGTGACTATTTTAAAAGTCTGTAGGAAAATTTGAATTGAAATGATTTGACTTGTCATATGTGTATATGGAATGAAACTGGAATTAATGTACATACCGTTATTTCTTTGTCTTCTTCGAATGACCACAAGACATCGCCAAGGACCTCCCCATCAGGAAAGTTCGCAAAGCATGAGGATGTCGTCAAAACCCATTGTTGGCATAGCAACGTACCACTGCATATCATCATCGGACCCGTAGAGGAGTTTCGATGGACGATGGACAGCCATGGCCATGCCTTTTCATTGGCTTGATGATCGTCATCAGCTAGTATATTGCCTGCCACTCCACAGAGCTTGTATTCTGTGCCAAACAAAATGTGGGCCGATTCAAAATATGTTAAAAAGGAAGATTTTCATTATTATATAAACCTAATTTAGTCCTATATCACTCACAAAAAATTGAAACGTTTATTTTTGGATGGGGGGTCGGACAGAGATGAAGTACATGATTTGCATAACAAATTTTTAAAGAAATAAACCTGTTTACATTGTTTTAAATGTGTACACTCATTATAATTACATGGTAACTTACTAACTTATGGTTCTTATGAATTATTTTCTTCAATATTGTGTTCATGCATGCACTTTTAAATTAATCCAAACAACAATTGATAGTGCGGAGTGAGTGACATGCACTGCTAGAGTATAGAAATCTTTGAAAATCTTGATGTAAAATTAAACGAAGTGATATGTTTGAGGGTTTGAGCCTACCAGTAATTTTGCTAAAGAGCTAAATGAAAGAAAAAAAAACTACAAAAAAAAACAAACTTGCACAACACTCACCGATGCACTTGGGAAGTGGATGAGACCAGTTTCCTGTCGGTAGGCAAACTAAGGAACTCTCCCCTTGTAACTGGTAGCCCTGGTCACACCCAATTATTACAGAATCATTCACTCTATTTCCCCCAATCTTGGTACCGTTGGTTGGGGGCTGTAATTCTGGACATGTTGCTGTTGGTAGTAATAATATACAAATTGAAATATGAATAAAATTTTTCATCTTTCACCCTTCTAAGAGATACATGTATGTTAGGTAAGAAATTATTATTGCATTGTTCATGTCAGTTTAAATGACAGATACATTTAGCTCATTTACAAGAGATGTAATTTTCTCCAGTAATTTTTGGTGTAGTAATATTTTACTACAAGAGCCAATCGCATCAGTGAAATTTTGTCAGAGCTGAGGGGAGTATTAAAGTCTTAGAATTAACGCTAAGGGAGAATTAAAAAGGATGATTAAATGAACATCTGAGTTTTGTATTATTAGATGTATTACCATTTTTATAGCTGGTTGAAGGTTAACCATGAGAAAAAAAGGCAAGATTTATAAATCCTGTGTCAGAACAGCGATGGTATGGCTCAGAAACATGGAATGTGAAAACAATAAAAGGTTGTATCTTGAGGAGAACAGAAAGAGCCAGGATACGAAAAATGTGCGGTGTTAAGATATCTGAGAGAAAGAACACAAGTGAGCTCATCGAAAGGTTGGGTTTGGAAGAAAATATTGTGAAAGTGGTAAAGAGAAGTGATTTGAGATGGATGGGCCATGAAATGAGGAAGGAAGATGATGAACCTGTGAAAAAGGCATGTGATCTGTATAAAGTGCATGGCATAAGAGGAAAGGGAAGACGAGACATTACATGGTGAGATATGGTAAATAAAGAAAGCAGTAAGGTTGGTCTGAACGAGGAGGATGCTCAAGACAGAAAGAAGTGGAAAACGGGAGTGTCTTCATGGCACAAGAGTCAGAGACCCTTCATAAGAGGGAAAATGCTGACTTCAACTTGCTGACTTCCACTTACCTTGCAATTGCCCCATTATTTCGTCATACACAGTTGTGGAGTACAGAAAAACAATGTCTGTATGTAAGAGCTGAGCTGTATCATTCAACGATGGGTCTTGACTAAATCCAATGATGTAAGGTTCATCTGTATGAAATGATGGGCAAATACAACCCCTTTCTGGTGCCGCACTGACATCGATAGTAACTTCTTGGTAAGAACCTGCAAATAGTGCAATCAAGGTGTTTATGAAACCTTTGCAACTTTTTTATTTAATGCAAGAATTTTGATACCCAATTTTTTTTATCATTACTTACAAAGATGACAGAAATAACACCGCATCTTTCAAATGCTTTACCCTTAAAACTTGTAATTTCAGAATTTGATCTCTGTGATCTTTGACTGAAATAAAGTTACATAAATATAGAACTCTAGATCCAGAGCCTACCCTAATGTGGTCTTATCTTTAAACTTTTTTTTGGTGCTGTTCAAGATATTATGACATACATTGTTGCTGTTTGTACCCATTTCAGAATTTGACCTCCGTGATCTTTGACTGAATGAGTTCAAATTTGTTTTCCTTCAATGATCTTATGAAGTATTAAGTTTATATCTCAAGTGGTTTTTGTGATATGGTGATGAAAGGAAAGCAGGATTGATGGACAACATGAGCCTCCAGCACAAACTTCGATGGCGGAGGCACAACAAATCACAATCACTTATAGTACAGAGAATATTACAAATTTGCTTCTTTCTTTTTTCTTTTTTTTTTTTCTTTTTTGGGGAGGAGGTTTGCTTGAGACTTACCCTGACTCCATGTTTGCATCTCTCCAAACATCACTTCATAAATCTCCATCTCGAGGATCCCTGTGTTTACGTCCCATCTATTGGCATAGGCAACAATGACTAGATGAAGGGGGATAAATGAACACAGAAAAAGAAAAAACATTGCTTGTTAATAATGCAGTCCATTCACATTCAGATATGAATATATACAATACAAATTCCAACTTTCATAGATTTGCAGTTGTGACATTAGGAATTTGAACCCAAATTGTTGGGATAGCTGAACGAAATGTCTTGGTCTCAAGAGAAAGAAATATGTTACTTTGAATGCATTCCAAATATTGAATGACAAAAAGGTTATCATTCATGTTTTCTCTCATGAGAGATCATTTGGATCAGCTGTTTTCAAATATCTTTACTATTCATGTTCTAATTTTAGTGTTATAATTATTCCATAGGGTTAGAATCTCTGTATGGGATTGGGCATGGGGGGGGGGGGAGAAGAAACAGAACAATACTGTACAATCAGAAAGACAAACTGGTTGCTTACTAGCTGATGAATTTTGGCACAGTTCTTCTGCAGTGCTTGTGGGGCATTGATCAGCATCACAGAAGGAATAGGATCTGGGTTGGCTTGGTGGTGATGTCTCTGCTTCTACTAGATCTTCCAGAAAACTTTCAAAAGAGGAGGAAGACCAATCATTCGGTCCTGCTGGTGGTGGTGGTGGAGGTGTTCTCACAAATTCAGGAACACCTAAAATATTAATAGCAATATCAAAATTTTGAGACTTCAAAAGAAATAAACTTGACAATAATGAAATTTTTCACTTCAATTTTTCACTATGCTACTCAGCAACTAATTTTTTTTTTCTGTTTTTTTTCATAGGAAGTATTAACGAATATCATGAATACATGAATTATATAGAAATTAACAATTTTGTATATAAAAAAAAAAAGAAAAAAAAGAAAAAGAGCAGTACCTTTACAAGCAGTGGCGTTGGATAGCTCTGAGACAAAAGGGTTGGAGGGGCAAGCGATTGTGTGTTAATAACAGCTTACCCCTCCAATTTTTTGTCTCCTCAGAGCTTTCTCACGCCTCTGTTTATAAGTGCATTGCGTTTGTGCAAAATTCCACGGCTAAGATACCAGAGGAGGGGGACCCCCCCCCCCATCTTCCACAATTATTCTACTACACAAAATTTTCAGACCGCACTGCTTCCTGACTTTTTACTGCGCATCTTTAAGAACAATTTTCGCAAAAATTTGACATACTTTACAACGATGCACAATATTAAAAAAAATTTCAGACCAAAAACGGCCCATAAACGTGATTTTGTGTACAAAGTCAAAGCAAATTTTTTGAGCATTTTTGAGCTTCCGCCTTTATCCACAATTATTTGGAGAAAACTTTGCTATTACTGGTTTCTTGACGGAATATGCAAGGCGATGTATATTAAGTTACAACTTGAGGAAACCGCAAAGTGAAAAACTAATTTCTTACTTAACATAAAAATGATGGATTCTAAGGCTAAGCGCACCATGACCATGAAAGCCAATGCAACAAAGGGAATTGGCAAGTGGTGTCTGTGCCATAGATGTGCATACTGATATACACATAATATTGCATAATTTCAGAACTGCTTACCCGGGTGTCGCAAATTTGGTCTCAAAAGTTGTGCGAAACTTAAAAGAAAAAAGTCATGAAACGTCACAGTGCAAAACTTTTATGTTGCAAAATTATTAGTCAACTTAGGGTTCAGGGATGATGTTTTTCAAGAAAATACCATTAATGCAGAACTCGGTGCTGGACGCCTCCTCAATGTCAATGGACAGGATACATGCACGAGCCTTGAGATGACACATGGATGTATAATTCTTCCCATCTGTCCCGCAAATTTCTGACTGATTCGGATCAGGGGCGGGGCAGTCTCTAGGACTGATGCATCCACAGATGCCAATGTCGGAGGGGAGGATCACGCATCTCTGCCATAACTCACATGTGATTAAATCACATGGTCCATCTGGCTCAAGCATCTCTGTGAAAGGAGAGGAATTATCACAGTTTTGCTTATGCCATAAGTGGTTTCTTCTCAATTCTTGCAGTAATTATTACTTACTCAATATGCTGCGTAAAAGGAACAAACTATTCTCTTTCTCTATTCTCTTTCTTTCACTCTCTCTAACTCTGTTTCTTACTATAATAAAAAAAAAATTATATTTTATTTTATTTATTTATTTTCAGTTTTATTTATTCAGGGTGGCCTCTTCAGTTTCGTGAACTGCTGTCCATGAGGGCCCTGAAACAAAAAACAAAAACACCCCCCCCCCCCAGTCACCAATAGAGGCCCATACTGTTGGCTGGGTCATTTGTATTTTCATTCTTTGATCAATTTGTGAATGTGTTTCTAATTAAATGTACAGAAAGATAAAAAAAAAAGGTCCCAATATTTTGAAGTAGCCTTGTTTGAAGTATGAACATTAAATTATGGGTGTCATGATATGTCTTGGTAGAGTCATCCTCCTAACATTTCTTGGTACCCTTTTCATTTGGATCTGTGCATGCATGACTGAATGACAGACAATCTTCAGACGACTGCAAAATCTTAATTTTGCCAAGAGGATGGACGATGATTAAAACAAATGTTAAAAGAATATGTGCACATTCATACACACATGACAAACCTTACCACACACATACACACACCCCCACAAACCTATCCTCCCGTACTCACACACACAAAAAAGTGTGTGCGAGGAGTGAGGGTGTTTGTGGGTGTGTATGTGTTTGTGCTGTTGTGAATGACATAGGCCTATGTATTTGAGTGTATGTGTGTGAGTGTGTGTGTGGCAAGTGTGTGGGTGGTAGGGTGAGGGTGTGTGTGGTGAGGGTGAGGGTGTGTATGGTAAGGGTATGTATTAGAGTACGTAAGGGTATCCTAAATTTGTTTATTCTTCACCAAGCCACTTTTGGCAAGTGACATTTTGCTGTCTTCTGAAGATAACCTGTTATTCAGTCATGCATTTTTTCTGACTCACTTTGTAAAATAATGAAATAACAAAAACATAAGGCGCCTTACCAAAAGATAAGCCTAGGCCCACTGCATGAATGCAGCACAGCAGGATTATATACCGGGTGTACCGCTCCCCTATTATTCCTCCATTGACTTTAATAGGAGGGGATTAATACATCCGGTTTAAAGCACCGCTCTGCGGTGTTCACGCAGAAGACCGCGATTTTATCTTTTGGTAAGTTGCCTAACATTTACTGAAATATTTCGGTAAATCTCGGTAACGGGTTGCATATGTTTGTTTTTTATTTACTTATTGAATGTCTTTTTAATATTTAAGATAGATAAAGTAAAACAAAATAAACAAACCCATTCAAGACTCACCGATGCATGTGGGAAGAGGATGAGACCAGTTTCCTGTCGGTAGGCAAGTTAAGAAACTCTCCCCTTGTAACTGGTAGCCCTGGTTGCACATAAAGTGTACCGATTGTCCCACTCTATTTGTCCCAATCTTGGTGCCGTGGTATGGGGGCTGTAATTCTGGACACGTTGCTCCTGGTAAATGTATATGAATTCACATAAGAATAAATCATGAATAGAGGCCCGATACAATGGATAAATTCAGTGCGCCACCTCCAGGCAAAGAGAATGAGAACATGTTGCCTTGTACAACATGTATATTTGGAGGTCATTTTCCTGTAAATTCTTAATTTTTTGAGCGACTTATCGTATTTTTGTATTCCCTTCAGATTTTCATGACAATCATATATTTTTTGTAACGGTTAGCAGCTCTGCTAAGATTAATCACATGAGCGCGACCTATCACTCGCCATTTGTTTTTGGCTAACTGTGCATGACAATCTCGCTTGATAAATTGAAAAGAATCAGGGTTCATTTACAACAGCGAGATGATGATGGTAGTAAACCAATGATGGCAGGTCGCACCTCATTGTACAGTGATTCAATCTGGATTTGATCTGGAAAATATAATCTTTTAACCCTTTAGCACATGCTTGAAACGTGTCAGCTTACTCCCTAACGGGAAGGGTTTTGCTGTGTTTGCAACAGGGTGTTTCAATAAGAAATACTAGTGGGACTTTTTTTTAGCAGAATCGGACAGCACAGATCCGACTTGTAATTCACAACAAGTATGGTCATGTAGATATTTTTTTTAATTATCATGACAATAGCGTGCATAAAGCAGGGGTGGTTTGGGGCGGTTCAGGGCAGCTAGTTTAGGTGCTAAAGAGTAAACTTTAAAATTTCCCAAATGAAAACAATCATTACGAAGCAACTTTAATGGAAATTCAGACATTATTTCTATTTATTTATCTTTTTGGAAGGATGATTAATGTAAAAAATACCAAAAAAAATATGCATACTTATACATCGTGGGACACGATGCGACCACTCCCCAAACACGCAAGTAGTTCTGCTTGCCCCATCACGGTTATAACCCCTGTTGCAGGTGAAGATGATTTGTTTGCCCATCGGATAGCGTCCTTGCGTCCGTGGGGTCGTTATCGAGTACTGTACCATTTCATGGGTGTCTGGGCCTCTCACACAATTGCTGCAATTAAAGCAAATTTAAACATGAAATGAAAAGGCACCTTGCAAAGTAGTCTTAACCTTCCTATTGGAATTGCAAATCAATAGTAATATTGACCAAATCTAATTGCCAATTTGCAGGGAGTAAAATAAAGAGTTATTTCACATTACTACTGTTACTACAATGTTAGTAAAATATTTAATTTAAAGTTCTTCACAAGGTATCACATGCATTTTATCTACATGTGGTCATATTCAACCGTGATGACACAACATTTGAACTCACATTTTTGGATGCCGTGTCACTCACGACACATAGAGGTGGACCTTTTCCACAGAGAGGGAATGATTGATAACACAATATTTCAGAGAGGTACACACTATCCTATACATATACCAGCACTTATTGTACCTTTAGAGATCTACTTGGGCACAAATCCAACTATAACCAATGATGGTCAGAAATCCATGTTTTTTTCTTTGCTGTTCACTCACGCACTGTTTTTAATCATGATTTCCAGGACACCTTGTAAAATTAAAATCCAACTGGTAATGGTACATGCCACTCCTAAGTACACAATTTGGTAGTCATGATCCATTCATAACCTACAAGTGCAAAGATAGGCCTATGCACCCTTCTATCAGTCCAAAGTATCTGTCACTCACGTTTGAATATGACATATAATTATATACTTAATATTTATACTCGCGCTTTTCCCAGTAGGCCCAAAGCGCTTACAATACATATATTTTAGAGAGGTATGTTTTTGCGTGTGTTAGGGTATTTGCCCATTGAAGAGCGCGCAGACTTTGAACTTTGACAGGCGCATGTGAACTGATATTGATTCAAAGTGGGTGGAAAATGTCAAGGACGTCTTTGAAAAGCAAATCAAGTGAAAAACAGGGTTTCACGTTATGTATGACTTGTGCACGTGCAGGCGGTTACGCACAGAAATTTAAAAAAATGCTCAAAATGACCTAATTCGATCGAAAGTGATTTTGAGCATTTTTTAATTTTGACGCACGCATACGCCCGCACAGAGCATCATGACCTTTAGGTGACCTCTGATCATATGATCTGTAGGAGGGTCATTTGAAGTGTGTATTGAATATGATTGAGTAATAACAATTAGTTATGGTTAATAATAGGATTTTACAAAATGGCGTCTGAATGACATCGCGTTATGTGGTTGGAAAAATGATTTAGAAACCTTGTGATGATCGATCATCAATGATAATTTGGAATGATTTGATGAAAGATTTTTTGAGTTATCATCTACACAAATTGTACAGAATAAAGAGGAGAACAAATAAAAACAAAAAGAGATTCTGACGAAAAAAGAAAAAAAAACAGATTGCAGAGAAATAAATGAAATTAATTAGAGAGATCTAAATGACAATCTTACCAGCAACTGTATGAAGAGCACTGTGAGAAATGTTTGATCACTAGCTTGGCAAGTATAACGACCAGAATAACCTTTTGGACTTAGGTAGACAGGTTCATTGATAATATTCATTTGTAAGATACCACAGACAACACTATCTAAGCATTCTGCTTAATATCAATTGAAATAGGCATAGCAGCCTGATTACATATTTAAAAACAGGTCCATGCCTTAAAAAAAAAAACAAAAATTGACATTATGTATTATGACTTCCATTTTTCATATTAACTCCTTTGTGGCCAATTTAAAGCCATTAAAAACATTCCAGGCATATTCATTAATTCTCATCAGCATATGAATTCTGAAATTTCCAATCCAGGTGTGGCATAAATTTATCATGTCATTTTCAACAGTTCCTATATCAACCAATCATTATACACGGTAACGAGGATGTTACAATAAGATCTCACTATAGCAAGGAATTTCTCCTGGTCCCAATTCAAACCTGTGCATATGATATTTTCGTTCCTATGTGTTCATATACCGTACATGTAATTCATTAAATGAGAAAATTGCTTGTCCCAAGTTTATTATGTAGGCTTATCAAGGGGAGTACTAATTACTTTTAAGGGTAATAAAAATTTTAAACAGAGTAGAAGAGATGGAGAGGAAAATTAAAGAAGAAAGGTGGATCAAGAGACAGAGAGAGGAGAATCAGCATTCTAGTTCAATAAATGACATGCTCTGGTGTCAATTTCTACCCTGTCAATCCTTAAACAAATAGTTTTTCGGTCCTGGAGTCATCATATCCCTAACCCCAACATTACGTCAAACCATTGTTTGCAAGCAGACCTGAGCTGACCCTCCGAATTCAGGTCCCATACCCCCTTATCAAAAAACCTGTTTGAAACTATTTCCAAGCACTATCGATCCTGCATGGCCAGATAATCCCTGTTATCAAACTTTACAACTCCACAGGCCAGCTTGAGCGTTGAGCCAGGGGTAAATGATAAACAACAGCTGGGATGTTACAGTAATAGTAGCTCTGCCTATGAGTAGGCCCTTCAAAATAAAATGATTGTATTTGATATATTTCAAGTTTTCACAAGCATATTATATTTAGAAATCAAATGTTAATTCGTTTTCAATTTCAAACGAAGAAAATAGACCTCGGAATAAGGAAAGTACAAGAATAAAAAAACTAATAAAAATGTATCGATACAGACATCTTGATCATTTAATGTAAACAATATTGGCCCCCAGCTGTGACCTTGGGTGACCACTGTTTGGACCGAGGTCAAGGAACATATGTTTTTTGGATAGATATCGTGGTTGAGGTGTTTCCACCAGGGTCTCCTCTCACGTCCCTGGTCACACTTGGAAAAGAGAACTAATAGAGTTGCAAGTAGGGGTATACTGTCCTCAAACGGTCTGGTTCGTCATGCCTACCATAAAATCCTATCATACACCTAACAATAAGCCTATTTCTTCAAAGAAAGTAGGCCTGAATAAAGTTTGGGCATACGTCTGGTTTTTGTCTTACTGGTCCATTATCTGATATAAAATGTGCTCTTGCACGGCTCCAAGAAGGCATCCTACAATAAATTAATAGACGACTTCGTGGATAGATGACGATAGTTCCATTACTTCTGATCTGCATAGGTTGGTTGTTATAAAAGTAGATCTCTGTTGCTGCACGAACTGCATAGGATAAAAATGAAAGGCACACATTATATATTGTTACTGCTGTTGATCAATGCTACCCCTGTATGCAGTCCATTTTAACTAACTTTAACTAGCAAGGATAGCACAAATTTCCATTATAAAAGAGCAGTTACCTGGTCCCAATTTTGAATATGTGCACATCTGTCTATGTACCTATAATACGTTCAGTAAAACAAGATTAAATCATAATGAGGCTAGGTCCCAAACTCTTGTTAATGGAGTGGACTATATTAAAATCCCTTTTATAGTAAAATCAGTGTTTCTCATTGTTATTTTAACATGTCTAATGACACTCTGGCAATGCCTCATGGGAGAATATCTACACTCAACACTTGGCCACAAAAATTTGGACTAACCTTCGTGTGGTGGTAAAAATTAGTTGGAATCATGTTTCAAGCTTCAGGTGTTGAGCAAACAAATATATCAAATCCACAGCCAGAAAAAACAGTATCTTCACATGTAGAGCAATGGAAATTAACAATATTTTTAGTAATACTTTAGACAGCTTAGAAAAAAATTGATTTGAAATCTCCTTAAAAGTAATCTCACAACCTGAAATTATTCTGCTCTCATTAAAACCTAATTAACATTATAATGGGTTTCCCTTTAAGGAGTTTTAAGGGCAAGTCCTATGGTCGGAAAGGTTAAACAAATTAATGTACAACTTTTGTAATTTTTTTTTTCATGTTAAAGAGGTTGAATTTTATTGTAAGAGCAGTGCATGTTACTTTCACCAATACTGATGATATCACTTCTCAGTGATCAATGCCAAAACCTTAAATCATACAGCATCTCTTTTATAGGTGAATCGTAACCAACCTTGGGACAGTTTCTTTCACTATTCATTCTGACGACAACAACAGGGATTTCTCTTCAATACCGCTAATTTAAAGTTGTTTTCAATTTCATACCACAGCTAGGTTCCTGCCCGGACCAACTCCCTTCAGCACAGGTTCTATTTGCACTTCCCTGCATCACATATTCCCCAGGGAGGGAACAGCGAGACAATACAAATGTTCCCTCAGGAAGTTCATCGTGAGGGTACGAGCTGAGTTCCTTGGTGTCTACTCCATTCACATACTGTACAATGCGGGAAATGTAGCTAGGCTTGGCACAAAATCTCTCCCTTCGTTCTGTAGAGACAAAGTAAACATAACCATAATTATAGCCTTCAGTTCTTTTATGCACTTCATATATTCAAAGAGCTTTATCAGAAATGAATATATAAAATAATTTAAGAAAACATGAAACAGGAACTTTTATGAGAATAAAATACAAAATATTCATGAAATGCTTACTGACTTGCATAACGAGTATCTATAAACAGGGAATAGCAAGTCAGTCTCCTACATGACTCATCTTGCTTAGGCCTACCACATATTGGCACATGGCACACTGTTCCAAATCTGAGTACCCAATGTGTACATTCATGTAGCTCTGGGGAGTATACCTGGATTATATACAACACAATCTATCTGGCTTACCACATATTGGCACAGGGACTGTCCACTCTCCCACATTCGAGCACCCTGTCCTGACATATCTCTGAGGGGTATAGCCTGGATTACATGATCTTAAAGAGATGGTGACTTGTTCCCCAATCGGCAAGCCCTCATCAAAGATTCTCCCTGTATATCCCGTGATGGAAAAGACTTCTCCATTGCTTCTCTGAGGGAGCATGCATCGTGGGGGAGCTGTTTGATGGTAGAAGAATAGAGAAAGCTGATTCATCATCATTATTGTTTATTTCAGTCAGTTTCTTTTTCCTCCAAAGGAGGGTTGCAGACTTTCATCCGTCCAGCTACCAAATGCCTTTCCCCATCTCACTCTCACTCCTTGGAGGATCTTCCTCCAAGCTCAATCTCAAGCATCCTCTTCACTCTGTAAACTCAAGAAATTTCTTTTTTGATCATTTCCTTTCAAAAGATTTTTGGGATTTCCTCTCCCTCCTTATTCATTCACTTCCAGATTCCAAGATGTTCTCACACTCAAATTTCCCTCCTGTCACAGAACATGCCCATCTTAACTACTTTTCCTCACTACATAAATCCCAGTGATGATAACCCAGCTAGCAGAACGACGTCGGGCTGACGTTGGGCCAATGACGGACAACGTCTGACGTTACATCGGATCAATATCTATTTTTGACGTTGGTGCGACCTCAAAATGTCCGCCAAACTCATGTCGCAGCGATGTCAATTTATGATGCCGGGTCAACATCATTTTCCGATGTCCAAGATGTCAGACCAATTTTGTCATTTTGGAGGGGTAGAATGTGTCAAATTTCGATGTCGCCTCGGCATTCAAAATGTCCCGCCCAGGCTCAACAATCGTCTCGATGTCAATTTTTGGTCCAATCAGAACACACAATCCGACGTTAGAGACCGACAGTAAAAATTTTGAAAAAAGTAAATATCAAATCGCTCGTAATCATTACATAGTTAGTTTTTCCAAAATGGTTTCTTACAATAACCCTATATGTTTCCTAAGATATACCCCTATAAGCCCTAACAAATCTATCCTAACAATATCCTATCCTAAACCTATATCAACCTAAAAATACTGCGACTCTTGATATATGATACACTCAAAATTTTAAGTCCCCGTTAAAAAAGAGGTTAATATAGTTTTAATTAGCATTTTTAATTCCTAGTTACGTACTATCTTATACTTTTTAAATTCATCTAAGAAGACAACAAGATAATTATGCAAACTATAATCTCCATCATACTTCAAACAGCAAACGTCGCTGCAATGTAACGTTAAAAATAGATTTCATCTTTAAGTCACATTTCCATCTTTAAGATTGCTTAATGATACGTAGTATGGAATAATGCTCAGTATATTCATAGAGGAGCCTCCGAACGTCGGGCCCGACGTGATTCGGCCTGATACGTCGTTATTTTTCAAAGTGCAAGCAAACGGAGTATTTTACGCAGTTTCGATGAAAAGGCTGTAGGATTGGGAATTATTAAATAGTGGTGCTCAGTTTTAAAGGGCTTATCCTAGGATGTGTGGCGCGAGATCCCTCTACCCCTACATTTTGAAGACAAACATGGAAGGACTTGTAATATCCACTGGGTAAAGTCACTCATTTTGTTAAATACGGATTCCATGATACTGAAAAAACGATGCGGTTGATTATCCTAATAAAATGTCCTGGATATGTTCAGCAAGAAGCAACAACTTTTCAACAACACCGTATCTATTTCAAGAACTAAACATCACAGTATATTATTTGACATTACTCTCCGCCTGATATATTGCGTATAAAATACACCTTTGTAATATCATCTATTTTATTATTGTAGATATTTCACTAACGTTTAGGCCATTTGTTGTCGGAAATTTCTGTATAGGGACCCAAGTTTCTACATGATCAAGAGTTAAATCCAAATAGATAACTTGCGAATGTCATATATAGTCGACATATCGAATTTGGATATAATTTAATGTTGCAATAATGACATCGGGTCGAAAATGTTTTGTTTTTTTTACCCAAAATATTTATTGCCGAAAAAATCAAATGTCCCGACATTTTATGACATCGGCGCGATGTCATACAGATGCCGTTAATGTTGTAATATCACATGCGACCCCGACATCAATGGTTCAATACTTTACGAATATCATTTATGGCATTAGTTCGACATCGATGCGACATTAATCCGACATTCAAATTACAGATTAATGTCAAATTTATGTCCGAAATTTAGAATAAATTGACATTCAGCTGAAATTTTTTCCCAAACCATTTACCAATTAACTCTTATTTTATTTGCAACAATTGCGACAATCGTAATACGGCCATCAACGGAAATGCTGTATATTTGGAGATGTCATGTCAAGTGGCAACAATGACATTGATGACATTTATTTTCGACCAATTTACCGCGGACTTTGTGACGGCAATCAGTAGCGACATCGCGCGGTCCCGTCGGAATCTGAGTATGTCTTATTCATGTTGCATAAATGGAATTGGGTCAACATATTATTTCAGCCATTTCCGCATCAGTTTATTTTGAGCCGTACCATTCGACTTTGATATGACCATTTCCCCGATATTGTCTAAGATGCCGTTATTAAATGTTGCTAAAATTTATGCTCGGTCCTAGATGACCTGATCATAATTTCAACCATTTTTTACAAACTTAGTTTTTTTACATCGGCGCGGACATTAATCGACATCATATTTATGATGTTCATATTTTTGTCGAAAAAGTGACATTGGGCCAACATCCTTTTTTTTTGCAAACCATTTACCACCCTCTTTATTTGCGACCAACTTTCGACATCTAATAAGACAATCAATGTAGGTACTGTTATGTAATTTAGACTCGGCCCCGAATACATTTTCAAACCTCGTCACGGACCTCTTTTACTTGACATTAAGTTTGCTATATGCATAATAACGCGGTATATTAATCCGACGCCCATATTTATGTTCGAAATTATGCACATTAGGCCACACATTTTTTTTTCTTAAATATATGTGATATTTAACCGACTTGCTCCGATGTACGTCTTACCATGTATTAAATATTTGTACTATTGAAATCAAGCCCGACATTCAATCTTTCATGCCTTTACCTGACTTTTTTAATGGCATTATAAGTTGCAAAATGGGGACGGCATCAACCGCGCCGACGTTGTTTCAAGAGATGATTAATTTTAATGGTCAAATAATGACATATGGGCCTACAATCATTTTTCTGACAATTTACCGACTTTCTTCTAATCTCAAATAATTGCGACAACCTAATCCCGACATCGGTGCGAGTGTCGTATATCTGATGCCTGTAATTATACGCTATTTAAATGCTGAAACGCTCGAGTCCATCCCGATCTTAAAAATACCGATTTTTTTAACTGGTATTGGTTATGACATCGACACGATCATTAATTTACGACATCGTATTTCTTGATATCATATCTATGTTGATAAAAATTGAACATTAGGCCAACATCTTCTTTCCGACAAATTACACAACTCGTTAATTTGCTTAAAACCTGTATTAATATTGTGAGTGACATATAGCCCATCATCAATCTTCAACCATTTAAGACTTAGTACTGGCGTTGGTTGCGACATAAGCGCGACATCAATCCGACGTCGTATTTAGAGTTGTCATATTTATGTCGAAATAATGACATTGGGCCGGCATCGCTTTTCAGTGACCATTTACCGACTTCTTTAGTTTTTACTAATTGCGACACCAATCCGACATTGGTGCGATGTCGTATATCTGATGCCGAATTAAGCATTTAATGCTGAAATCGGCTCGACGTCAATCCTCGATCATTAACCGATTTGTTTTACTGGTATTCGTTATGACATCGACACGATATTATTCCGACATCGTATTTCTTGATATCATATCTATGTTGAAAAATTGACATTAGGCCAACATCTCTTTCCGACAAATTACCAACTCGTTAATTTTGTAAAACCTGCGACATCGATATGACATTGTCGCAATGTCGTACACCAGATGTCGTATTAATGTTGTAATAATGACATCGGCCCGATACCAATTTTCCGATATCCTTTATGGCTAAAACTTGCGACATAATGCCAACATTGCCACGATGTCGGCGCGACGTCAGATTGCCGGCTGCGATGTTGCCGACAACAAACCGACAATGCCAACATCGGCCCGACATCAATCCTCGATCATTAACCGACTTGTGTTACTGGTATTCGTTATGACATCAACACGATATTATTCCGACATCGTATTTCTTGATATCTTATTTATGTTGAAAAATTGACATTGGGCAGACATCTCTTTCCGACAAATTACCAACTCTTTAATTTTGTAAAACCTGCGACATCGACATGACATTGTCGGAGTGTCGTACACTAGATGTCGTATTAATGTTGTAATAATGACATCGGCCCGATACCAATTTTCCGATATCCTTTATGGCTAAAACTTGCGACATAATGCCAACATTGCCACGATGTCGGCGCGACGTCGGATTGCCGGCTGCGACGTTGCCGACAACAAACCGACAATGCAGACATCGGCCCGACGTCAATCCTCGATCATTAACCGACTTGTTTTACTGGTATTCGTTATGACATCGACACGATATTATTCCGACATCGTATTTCTTGATATCTTATTTATGTTGAAAAATTGACATTGGGCCGACATCTCTTTCCGACAAATTACCAACTCTTTAATTTTGTAAAACCTGCGACATCGACATGACATTGTCGGAATGTCGTACACTAGATGTCGTATTAATGTTGTAATAATGACATCGGCCCGATATCAATTTTCCCATATCCTTTATGGCTAAAACTTGCGACATAGTGCCAACATTGCCACGATGTCGGCGCGACGTCGGATTGCCGGCTGCGACGTTGCCGACAACAAACCGACGATGCCGACATCGGCCCGATGTCAGCTTGCTAGCTGGGAAATAGATGACAGAGGCAGGATAGCTCAGTCGGTAGAGTGGTGGTCTTGTAACTTATAATCATTTGATTGCTTCCTCACCAGTCAGGTAAAATAAACCAAACCAATCAAACCAATCACATTCTTTCAACCATTTCCTCGCCTTTAATTCGCTACTCCTCAACATATCAGATAATGTCTCTCCTTGTATCTTTCTCACCATCACCCTTTCTGCTCTACTCGTTACTTTTTCCTCCATCAAAAGAAAATAAGAGTAAATGCAAAGAATATAGGTGGTGCCAATTTGGGGAGTGGTCTAATGATTCGTAGCAGAGCTCAACACTAATATTTCACTGGGGGATCCACTGCTCAACCTTGGGCATCTGTGCATACCAATTAGCACCTGACAGAGTGACTCTCCCCTCACTCCTTTTGCCCTCTGTCTCTCATTACCTTGCCTATTTGTAGCTCTGCTTTTTCCTGTCTATATTTCTTTACATGTTGATCAGTTTGTCTCTGATGAAGATTCTGCTAGGATCAACGGCTTAGGCCCTTTTTTACTTAATTTTGATCCCAAACTATGGCTGATGTGGATGCTTACCTGCTATCCTGCATTCTGGCACCGATCCGGTCCATTGCCCGTTGTTGCACTCTCTCTCTGCGACCCCAACAATATTCCAGCCTTCAACACAGCTGTACCTGATCCTCGCTCCATGAACATATCCTTCCACCCCTGATAGTACCTCTATGCTGCTAAGGTCTCCCCTTCCTGGTCTGGGACATGGCGCTATGTTTAAAAAAGAACATATACATAAGATAAAGGAACTGACAAATGCTCCGGCGACACCTGCTCAGGGCTTTATTTCCGGTCTAAGTTGAAGAATTAAGGTTGCTAAATCTGAAGTTGGGTTACGAATAGTGTTCAGTCCAGGGATGAAGTACAAATTACATTTCTCAAGCATCAAAAATTATAAAAAGAAAGAAATACATAAGAAATCAAAACAATAGAATACATAAGAAATTCATAAAACAATAGAATACAAAAGAATTTGAAATTTCTGAATTTGTCAATTCAATACTGTTGTCTTTGCTACTCAGCAACTTTTACTCAAGCAACTTTTAAAAAATTTGGGCTTCATAACTATATTTAATAATGAAATATTAACGATTTCCATAAAAAAGCAACTAATTCGCATACATGAGTATGCATAAAATTAGCATAATTAAAATACATGAAATTTTTTTTCAAAAAAAAACATACCAGCGACACCCTTTACATGTGCAGCGACTTCGCGCAAAATTTGCGGCGATCGGACCATAGGCGGCCGAGACTGAGGGGGGGGGGGGCGGGGTCAAATTAACTCCCCAGTCAAAATCTCCTCTTGAAAAGACCAGTCAGAATAGGGTTAAGACATAGCTTAAATCTGTAGTTTAACTATAGCTAGCAAATTGTGACACAATCTGTCTCTGTTACATGTTCCTTAATACTAATAATTGTGCTATAATCTTTAGGAAACTTTTGTACTTATCATTCCCAAACAGTTTTTTTAATAGTTTCGATACCAAAAAATCTGATGAATCAAACATCTACTTTTTGTGTCATATCATTGGTTTATTTAGTACTATAGTATTAACGACAGATTAAGCTATGAAGCTGTAATTTTCATAGTATGTCTTTTCTTTGCAGGCCTCCAAGTACAACAATACTTAATTTACTGACAGGGTTACCCTAGGTAAATAAAACAAAATAAAATAAAATAATATGGTTTAACCTAGACACCTATGTGAATACGGGCAGAGAAAATGCATGTATATTAGGTACTTATAAAAAAAAAGAAGATAAAGCCGCAGCCCCCTGCGTGAACGTTGCACAGCGGGATCATATGCTGGATATACCGTTCCCCTATTATTCTTCCATTGACTTAATTGGAGGGATTAGTACATCCTGTATAAAGCGGCGTTCACGGCAGAATGCCGCGGCTTTACTTTTGGTAAGGCACCTTCGTGCCGATTAAAGTGCTATGGGGTATCATCAGCATCACACTATATTGTACATTTACACAAAAAGGCATCACAGTTTGGCATTATATTCAGTATTTTTGAAATCATAATCAAATATTATATATATATATATATATATATATATGAAGTTGTTCCATAACTTGTCTTAGAATATCTTAAAATAAAACATCATGACAGTTTGCATTAACTCTTTATGCGCCACTTGAAAAACCGGCCTGTGCCACATTATTTCAGGACACGACATTTATAAGGCCCAATCTTTATAGAGTCTGCTGAATCAACTTGCATAACTTTACTGCTTGAACCTAACAAAAATAATTGTGTAGCAAATTGTAGAGTATAAAGTTTCCGTTTTGATGATGCCACACTCGTGGCATTATTTATTATCATTTTTATAATAATCATAAATATATATTGTTTAATTTTTATAATTTATGACAACTTTTAATTCCTCTAAAATGTCTTATTTACCAATGATACTATACTTCCAAACCAAATGCATTAGCAAGGTGAACTTCTAAGCTTTCTTTTGGTATATCGTACTCTCTCATACTAACAATAAAATACTAGGTTATAGTTTATTTTTTAAAAAAAAGTTCAAAGAAAAAGAAAGATCAAAGCGTCCCTCTCAGCACTCTTGGCAAAGGGGTAATCCCTCCCATTGAACCCCCCCCCCAGCCCTGTAGGCCACTCTTGACAATGGGTAATCTCCCCCATAGAAATCTTCTTCCCTGGTCATCTACCCTTGACAATAGGGGTTATCTCCCCATTACAACTAACCCTGGTCCTGGTCATTGTTGATATCCAGCTTAGGTATCTTCCCAAAAGTTAAAGCCACGGCTCGCTGCATGTGAACGCCGCACAGCGGGCTTATAGGCAGGATATACCGTTCCCATATATTATTCTTCCATTGACTTCATTATAAAGCGCCGCAGTGTGGCGTTCACGCAGCGGGCCGCGGCTTTACTTTTGGAAGGTACCTTAACGGGAAGTGAAAGGGAACATCAGAGGGATCTCCTTCTTCTTTTGTTGCCATAAATCAGCCTTTGAAATGAAGAACTTTATTGATTTTTTTTCCACAGTGTATGTATACAAGTACGGTTTACTGTAATGCCAGATGTACACAAGT
Organism: Paracentrotus lividus; assembly: GCA_940671915.1. Lineage (NCBI taxonomy): Eukaryota > Metazoa > Echinodermata > Echinoidea > Camarodonta > Echinidae > Paracentrotus > Paracentrotus lividus. The sequence continues at coordinate 7,888,628 of CALNVZ010000649.1, read as the reverse complement.
ATATGAGGATTTATAGAGCGAAATAAAAAAAATAAAAAAAAAAAACAAACTGAAAACGTTAAATACGCTGTTATTTCAAATGTAACAATATGACGAAAAGTAGTTTATCCGAAAGCGTGACTTGTATACAATGCAAAAAAATACAGAGTCGCGAACAATTCCTGCCCGCTACGAGCGGCAATATGAATGTCTAATTGACTTGTTACTATTGTGCAAAATTGCGCTCACGGCACCCCTACGTACGTGCAATTCTGGCGCTCATGGCACACAAAGAGTTAATGTCAAGGGAAAAAAAGAGGGAAATTTAAGACAGGATTTATTTAATGCATTGTACTTTTATTTGTAAAGTAGTGAAAAAAAGACCTCCGAATCATATATCTACAAAATAAATAAATGACATCATACCTCTTTCACATATGACATTTACACTGGCAGTCCATCTTCCTTTGACACATCTCGGTTGATTGCGTTCTTGATTCCCACTCAGCTGAAACCCAACCTCACAGGAAACAGCGAGAAGAGTGTCATGACGATAACGACGTTGTAATGACATCATGTGATCTGGAAGAGATGGTGCATTGCACGATGCTATGTTGAAAATGGGAGTGGAAAACAATGAATAAGTTGTTATGATGTCATGTGATCTGGAAGGCTAAATGCCAGTATGAAAAGATTAATAAAAGAAAACATTCTTTGTTTAGATGGAGATGAATCTCAATACAGCCTCAACACAAATTGACAGGTTCAATCCGGTTTAAACCTAGAATACCTCTCAAGAAGAATAGTGCCACCCCCACCCCAAACCTGTCTGGAACTGGACATTATCTGTAAGTAGTTAGCCACTTAAATTAAATTCATAATTTTCATGTTTAAATAGCATAGTAGTTTACCTGGTTTACATGCAGGCATATCTGGACTTGTCCTACTAAAATCACACCGATATGTTTCATTGAATTCCTTCTCATAGCCGTCATTACATGAGAATGAGATGATGTCACCATGGTTATAATGGAGTTTCCTGACAAAAAACCCACCATTAATTAATCTGTTGAACAGTGCACGTTTCTGGAAATAAAAATAAATGTATTATTATGTATTATTCAATTGGGTTCAAATTAAAAGCTGAGTATTCATGATATTAGAAAACAACATTTGGTACAATGCACTAAATCAGAACTTTATTAACAAAGAAGCTAGAGCAGAGAAAAGGTGCAAAATTCACCCACAGAGAATATACATGTTGGTCAAGAACTTGAGTGTACCTCATCACATGAGAACATGACAGAATAACAGTCATGTTTAAAAAACACAACAACCCCATCTATCACTACTACATCGATCAAGTCAGGACCATCTGATCTACTAAATCACATTCACATCAAATACATGTATGACCAGGCCGCTCAATACCGCCAATAAGTTGAAAATAGCACAACAAAGTAAATGGCAGGATATACATGTAAACAGGGTTTTTCTCCAGAAGATATCATTGGCAAATCTTCTTTTCTTTGATACTTAACTCGGTTATACTTTAGTAAACTACAAGTGTTTGATATAAATTAAAAACTTGAAATTTTTTGTTTTAGAAAGCACTTTAAAAAATAATAAAATTCCTGGCATCTTATTGAGGGTTTTGAGCATGAAAATAACAATTCCCAGATGCTCCAGAACTGAATCACATTGGCAGTCCTTCTTTCTGATAACAATATCAAGGGTTGCCCAGCCCTAAGTCATAGAACTTCATCATGTTTGGTTAATTTGGCTAATTATTTTAATAAATCATCATGTTTGGTTAACTTGGCAATTTATTTCAATAAAGTAACATTTTTAACTCCAATCCTCAATTCTCCAGTGACTTTTTAAATTTTTTTGTTCAACATCTATAATCAGACATTTTTTGGAGTCTGAGTTTGGCAGGGCACTTTTGGCCACCGCGCGCTAAATAACTGTGTGACAGCCAAGGCTATATAATTAAGATTACAAGAAAAGATGGTATTGGGTAAGTCCAGGCATATTTAGATCTACAGGGTTTGGGGGTCTTCTTTGTTTTGTTTACTTATTAATGTTCTCTGTTCGATCTATACACAATGGCTTCTCTCCAAGCTATTTTTTGCAAATAGAATGACAGGTTTAATTCTGATAGCCATAATCTCTCACTATTAAAGTTGATGGTTCCCTTGCCTCTGCAAACCTGGTCAGTATGCAATATTTGATTATGTAAAGGATGGTCTGATAATTTCTTGTAAATGATTTAAATACAATACAAAACAACCATCAAAAGAGAGAAAAATGAAGAACAACACTTACGTGGGTTGCACACAGGCGCAGGTCGGTCCCAAGATGAATCACTGAGACAGACGAGATCAACTACGTTGATTGGTGAGCCTTCAAGGTTGTAACCGGGTTTGCATTCAAACCTAACATCTTGACCAGGTAGCAAAACCTGCTGTTCAGCGACCCTAATGCTGACTATGTACGCGTTCTGAACATGGGGGACAATGCAGCCAACCTGCGCTCCTTCCTCTGCACCATTCACTGACGGAGATTGAAATGAAAGAAGAATAACATCGATAATGATGATGAAGAGGGTGATGATGATCGACAGCTAAGCTGATTATGATGGTGAAAATGAATGAGAATGATGATAATCATGATGAGAATGATAATGGTAAAGATGATGATGACGACGAGTATTAATATGATTGAAGATGACAAAATGATGATGAAAAAGATGCTGACAATGAGAATATGATGAGATTGATAATGATAATGAAACTGATATAGATAATGGTGGTGAAAATGGTGACAATGATGATGACAAAATGTTGATGAAATGAGGAAAGTGGTGATGATGATGATGATGAAGATGAAAAGAAAGAGGATGGTGATAATAAATGATGATAAAGATGAAGAAGATGATAATGAGGATGATGATTATGATGGTAATGATGATGATGGTAAAAACTTGTCAAAATAACAACATTTTCTTAAGCTGAATTGTCAGCATTGTACCTGACATCCGTTCTTCGTGTGTGTAGACCTCAACTTCACACAAACTGAGCTCTCTTCTCTGGTTTACAGGTACGTGCACGCTGACCATATTTCCTATGATTCCCAGGTTTCCTTGTCTTCTACACTGAATCACAATCCCATGATTATCTTCATCACTCGCCAACATCTGCTGCCGCGTGATTGGCTCTCCGCAAGGCAGGTTTGCCGTATGGTCTTCATACACCCCTACCCGTACCTCTGCACCAACCAAGTCAAATTCTGACATTAGAAATACACAAACAGGAAGCAGATAAATGAAATTACTATTGTATTTTAAGTCAAACCTATTTAGTAAGACCATGTACAAGAAACTTAAAAATTGACCGATATAGACATGCAACATTTAAAGATCAATGTCACAAAGATAGGTTTGACTGTATTTATTACAAACACGTAAAATGAAAGAATAATTGCAGGACGAGCTTCAACATCATATTTAATTTACCAAGTGTCAATTAACATTAAAAAAACTACTTAAAAATAAATAAAAAATCATCACTGCACAACATGAAGTAAGGTTGATTTCCAGAAAACATTTTGGTTGAGACAGAGGGATGGTTGGGAGGGACAATATCCCATGTTTAACACCACAGAATATTAAACAGCATGTTTAATGTTAAACCTATGTGAATGCAGGAATTTACTATTAAATAGAACAGCAAATGATTTTAAGTGAAAGGACAGCACTCTTAATTCCTGTTGTACAAGAGAGGGACCAATAGTGGACAGTAATAAAAATCAGTGTTTCTTAATTTCATGAAACCTAGCAAAAGTTTTGTAAATCTTGAGCACAAGAAGCTGATATTATTATTATGAAAATGAAAATGTTTGTGTACTTACTATAATCAGGCCTGTCCAGACGGTTGTATATTCTAATATTGGTGACATTGTAGATGGACCTCATTTCAGCTTTCCACCATGGATTTTTCACCCTTGCTATGATAAAAAAAAAAAGAAAAGTAGTATGAATTGCAGAATGTCGAAAGGCAGAGTATCTTTTACTAATTTCTTAACAGCAAGTAAGTTGTCTAACTGATCACCGTTTTGTTTGTTTAAATCCATAAACAAACCTGAATTTAAACCCCATCATCACATATGCTGCACACAAAAGACAATACTTAGTATTATAAGTAGTCGGGAGATGGAAAGCAATACAATTATTTTTGAGAATATTTAGGTAAAAGGTACTTTCTTTAGTGATCTTTTAAATAGTCTTTGACTGTTACATTTCAATATGCAGCAGCGTTTTGAGTTCCAAATTTGAGAGTAGACGACTTCTATTTGCTCTGAAGCTTTCACTAACTTGTAATTATTGTAAGAGCAATAAGATTATACGAATTACATTTCCTTCCGCACTTTCCTCAAGTTCCCTTTCAAAACAAACACTGTAGTATATGTTACATATTATTAATGAATACTTTGCCATGATGTGTATGTTATCTCTAAAATGACCACACTTACATTTATTGTATTAAAATCTTTATGTTTCAGGACCCTTGAGGAACAGTTCTACTGGAACTCTGTGTTATCTGTAAAATGACCACTAGTATGGTAGGGGGTCCAAAATCTACGCAGGTCTTAAATCTACGCACTGCATAATACGTGCTGAAGTGAACGTGGTCAATGTATGCATTCGCTTAATACAGGCACCCTGATAGCAAAGTAGAGTCCTGTTGCAAAGTTCAAAATTCATTCTTTTACAGCTAAAAATACAAGCAAGGTGTAAAAAGGTAAAACAATTTTGAACTACCTTATCAGCAATTTCATAATATATCACAAATATTTGGGAGAAAAAACATAATTAAAGGTGTTAAATTGAGGTTAAAAGTAAGTGCGTAGAATTAGGACATGCTCCGTTCTGACGGCAACGAAGGAGAGGGTGCTATCTCCCAGCGATTTTTGTAATTTCTTTTAGCTTTTTAGGGCCTACCATGGGTTTTGCAACAAGATAACCCTCTTATAAAGGTAGCAATAGATGGTATAAAAATAGTAATGTAAAATATTGAATTCTGAGACTTATACCAGTAAGTCATGAGAAACAAAGTGCATAGCTTTTGGTCCATCTTAATACATGTTCTATGGCAATAGCCAATAATGTGACTTGCTTTCTGTGATATATCCAGAGCTACCGAGTCTCACACATTCTGCGTGAGAATCACGCTAGGGCCTGTCTCACGATCTAACGCAGAACACCCACTTTCTCACGCAAAAACAACAAAAGTAGAATTATTACAGATTTTTACCATTTTGGGGGCCTCAAAACCCTAAAAATGACCAGTTGCATACTGAAATATCCAGAAGCAATACTGTGACTTGATGTCAGTGTTATCTCTAAAATGACCGTTGGAATACTTACATGTTCTTGAGCAGTACTGTGCCTCGCTTAGGGTAATTCCATCTACTGCAAGCCAAGAATTGCCTAGTACTTGATTTCTATTGGTCTCTTTTTGAGAGGTCCTAGCTCCTATAGCTCGGTTGAAGGCTGAAATAGCACAAAATATCAACAAGTTGAAAATGAAGAAGTGCCAGAATCTACTACGTGGTTTTATCACTTGACTGGGTATGAAAAGCTTGCGAGTTCGATTCCAGATATCAGCAAATTTAATCCTTGGGCAGGTCCTTTTTATCTACATACTTCACCTAACCCAGTTGTTAAAATGGGTACCTGGTCGGATCGATGCTTTTATTTGTGCACTCGTAAAATGGTTTTTACATTACAGGTTTTCTTTTTAATACTAGGATCCATTTCACCTGAAATGATATCTCCCTTGGCAGATCAATACACCTCCCCTGGAGGTCTACTCCACACCTGACAAGTTCCCCAGAGGACAAGTACCCTGGAAATCTACGCCACCGAGGACAAATCCCATCTGACAAGATTCCTGGAGGACTACTCTCGTAGAGGATGAGTCCCCCAAAGTCAATTCAATTCAATTCAATTCAATTCTTTATTTTGTCCATTGCAAGGAAATTTGGTGTGGTCACACACTTGCACATAATACAACATAAAATACATAAAAACATTTTATATTTATATACATACTAGCAGCAAGGCCCGTGGCAGCAATCCACGGGGGCTAGCAAAAGGGGGCCCGGACCCCTCATACTTGATCAATTCTTCTGTGGATTCAAGCATTGAGGAATGGACATTTATGGCCACGACGGCCGGCCATAGTTTCCATCCATGGAAGAGATGGCCCTATAGATATTCTTTATTCATTTCCCTCTCATCCCTCAATCAGTGGCGGATCCAGGATTAAATGGGGGGGGGGTGTTAGTGCAGTGCCAAAACATTTTGGCGGCTTCGGCCATCATAAAGGTTAGCATAGGGGTAGGATTCAGCCGGTATTTCTGTCGATTCTTTTTTTCTTTCTTTTTTTTTCTCTCTGTTTTTTTTTTTTTGTTGCTGGGGGGGGGGGGGGGCGAGGGCGCGGCCCTACTCTATCCGCGACTGTCCACCTCCGCTTTTCCGATATGCATTAGCCAATCCTTTCTCTGTAACCATCAACCTTAAGCTTTCTACTTTTTGCTCAAGCCCTGTGAGCGAAAATGATATAAAAAGAAGGAATAGATTTTTAATGAATGTCTTTTCCCGTTTTTTCTATAAAGAGGGATACTTTAATTAAAATTTCACATCAATTAATTCACCTCATTTTCATCACAGTCATGCTCTATTTCTTTGCTTTCCCTACACCTTTCTTTTTTTATACTCTTTATTCTGTTAAAAAAGGAAGACTTTTATCAACTTATTGACCCCGAAAGAAAATGCACTTTTATTGAACGTATTATGTATATTCCACCCGAAACTTACGCCCAAAACATTTGACTGGTGCGCGATTTTTGTTTCCACAACCAACCGACGAACCAACCCAATGAACACAAAGGAGCCAGAATGGGTCAAATTCGACCCGTTTTTAGAGTGCACCATTCTCCGCCTTCTCTACCCGAAAGTTACTCCAAATATTACGAACCATATTGTTTACTATGTTTTGTTTGAACACTTTTCTTTATTCATATGCCGCTTTTCTTTGCTGACCAAGTCTCTCTCTCTGTATGTCTTCTGGTCGTTCCATTCATCTATTTTCTTTTCCTAAATTGTTGTTCATCACACGCATTTATTTGCAGTTCATTAATATCCCCCCCCCCCCCCGTATAATAATTCTTCTCCGAATATTGTTAAATTCCTGAAATTCCCTAAAAACATATAACATTTGACTTTATTACCCCATGTTAATTTTGCTTATTACAATGTTTCTTTTTGTTTTCTTTTTTTAAATGTTACTTTAAAGCTGGTGTATAGTGTTGGGAGAAGGAAAAATTTAGTTTGGATTCACAGTTAGATAATATGAAAGACTGAATCCTATAACTGTAACAAAGAAAGTTATATTACATGGAATCTCGTTTTAATGTCTTTATTTCACGATATTATAGTATAAAAAAGATAAGTCGGGGATCCGACTCATCTTTGTGTGCGCTAGGCGTTCACATGGAAAACCAATGGGGATTCTCTTGTGTGGGTGATACACACAGATCGCTCCGCTCCATTCACGCGGGAAGTTCGGGGGACTGGCCAACCCAGCAAAGGTCTCAAAAACCGCTACAAATTGTGTTTGGATTCAAACATTTCACTGAAATTCACCGGAAATCGTGAAAGGAATATCACAAAATCTCTCACACATTTCTTTTAGTGCAATGTGAACAACATGAGACTATATTTAATCGGTTTTATGCCGATTTTGTTTGTGTTACCAAAACTATACACCAGGTTTAAGTATATTATTTAATTCAATCTTGGAGCTAGCCTCGATAAGCCCTTGGCTTTTGCTGGCTCCTCCACTCTATAGTTAATTTATTGTATTCCTTAGTAGTATTTCTTGTATAATATATAGTTATCAATGTTTTTAATTCATGTTCTCATGTATATATGTATGTATTTATGTATTTATGGATCACGTGTATAATGTTTATACTGTGTATTGTTTTTATGAGTGGAATAAACTTGAAACTTGAATATGTAAGTTTCCTTTATTTTTGTTCCCCCTTTTTTATTTATTTTTTGTTTATTTATTTATTTATTTATTTTTCATTTGTATTCTACATGCCCATCTTTTATTATCCAAAATCAACAACAAAATACACGCAAACATTATTTCAAACTCTCCCTCATGGCCAATCTGTTTTATACCCAACTTCTATATGTTTATAAATAATTATAAACAGTCATGTTCCCTTTTTTATACCCAAATTCAATATGTTTACAAATAATTGTAAATACTCATGTTCCCTTTACCTTGTTTATTTTCAGACATAAAGCTCCTTTTGAGATCTAAAACACATGAACTTTATGTAATTTTTCATTTGGAGTTTGAATTTTGCCTTCCTAACATTGAAAAATTCACCCTTGATCGATTTTCAACAAAATCATAAATACTGAGTCAATCAACACTCTATAATACTTTAATCCGATAATCCCCTAGGACAGCGCGGGAGAGATTACTCGGTCGCACCAACGAAGAAGCTAGGTTGTTATCCCAAGAGTAAACAAAGTCCATCGGAGACTGACAGGTTTGTCTATTCTGCATATCCTATCACGGCAAATTAAATAAAAATTGGACCCGGTTCTTCAAAAACACTGCTTTAAAAAGTGTCGCATTTCGAAAAATGTTTACTCTGTTAGGAGAACTTTTCACGTAGATTTCGACTATACCAATTTCGAATTGTGATTTCAATCATTGATCAATCTGGGTTTTTTCCTCAAAATGAAATCAGCAGGGAATTATCTCCCTTATCGGATTAACTCGAGCGACCCAGACACCCTAATCAGATGAAAGACTAACCGTTCAGACGTTTTTCTTATTTCGTCATCGGCGTGACAACGGGTTGGCACACGGCTTGCCTATGAAAGGGCGTTGGACGGAGCCGTGAAATACCGGTCCAGTCTTGAAAGGAGACATGGACACTTCCTACGGACACTCTTTCCGTCGTCTGCTTGCTTTCGTGCGTCACGTTAAGCACGCGAGTCAATGGGGATTTCTCGTCCAGGGAATCGTCGCCCAGCGTCCAACGCGAGCTCGTCGAAGAAAACGAACCCTGCGATCCGCCATGGGGACCCGGCCTCCGTCGACCCCCCTATCGGCGGCGCCGGCCGCGCTCCGTGGAAAATGCAGACCCTGCCCGCGCGAACGGCGGTCCTACAGCGTTCCGGTCTACGGGGAGCGCAGATGGCAGCACGGACGGCTCTTACAGTAATAATTATGTGATATGAATATACATTTTATAACAACGTTGAGGGTGCTACTCAGTCATTTAAATTTGAATTCTAGTACATTGATATTAAAAATAGATAAATGAACTAGGTGTTTAAAGAAACGACTGTGAAATCAGATTATTGATTCAAGTCCCTGGACAACAACTTCCCTCGAGGCAACTCCTCATGAATACAACTCATCTGTCCTCTGGCGGGGCAGTCCTCCAGAAGTCAGGTGGGAATAGTCCACAGGGGAGTTGACCTCCAGGGGAGCTGTCTTTGAATCCTTACTTGGTAATGTATCTAACAGACACAATATCATATTCTAACCACTGACGTAAATCTGTACAGAATGTTATCCATCTGGAGGGGGATACATTGCATAATAATACAAAGCCTCATCCCCCCTGATCAAAAGAAACCGCAAGCGGATTTACGCAATTGATTCTAACCTTACATGCAAGTAGGAAATGTTTTCCACCTGAAATGAGAACAATCTTTGGTAAAACATCAAACATATAAAATAATACATATTCTCACATTGTGTGCAGGTAGGTATAGCCTTCCACCATCGCGAGGCATGACATAATGCAGTTCCATTTTCAATGGCGGGTACGTAATTAGATATGCAGTTGACAGATACACGAGTTCCGTTGCGGTACTTTCCATTGCTCTGTCGCGGTGTTGAGTAGTCAATAGAGCGCATGTTGGTCTCGGGGATAGGCTGACATGGCTCTGTGAGGGGAATCATTCATGTTTGAAAAATGGAGTTAGAAAAAATTATGTAATGACATACAAAAATTTGACGAAAAATACATCTGTAGAGATGCAATTCAATTATGGACATCTGTCTAACATGGTTACAGAATTAAAAAATTAAAAAAAAAAAAATTTATATATGCAAATGACTCTGAAATGAAATGAGCAATTGGTGAGTACTCAGCAAAGTAAGAAGGCATTCTGTCATTTGATGGTACTGTTATCGATCATTAGGGCAATTAAATATCAAAAGGGACATATGTGCCATAAATAAAAAATGATTGTATGTTGGTTTTTTTTTGCCAATATGGTTGTTTAGGGGTATCCCTACACCTTTGAGATCTGAAAAGATTTTACCTCAGAATGTTCGTTTTACTAATCACATTGTACATTGTCCACGTATGCTCGCGCGTTGCATTAGTTGGGCGCTGACATTTTGCGCACTAAATTTCACATTTCCGAACGTGAAAACGTTCTTTTCTCTCTCTAGCTCATCTCATGCATATTCATTCACTCCTGAGCAACTGTCGAATCAAATATCGATGTTTCCGATTGTACCTCTAGATTTAGTTAGCCAAGCTCGTTCCAAAATATATTATTTGTCCTGATTTTTAAATAAAAGTATTCGCAAATCGCTTTAAAAATGACCTTGTTTCACATATTTTCAGACCAGAAAATAAGCTTTTAGTTTTGTTGCCATGGTAAAATTATTTGAATTTTTATGGTACCCCAACCACTTATATTGTCTTATTATCATTTGATCTTCAAATTGTTCATTTGGTTCTGCAAGTCTTATTGGGCAGAATTTTTCTATTTTCACTCAAAGTTCATGGAGTTTGACACGATTGTATATTTTGCGGTATTTTGCTGACATCGATCCGAAGATTTGGCTGAAATTGTTCACCACGGAGCTCAGTGACGTTATGTTTGATTATTTTCCGTTCATTGGGTTATTATCGACTGTTAATAATATTATTTTATAGATTTTAACTGGTTGCGATTGATTTTGAAGAGTTTGTAATCATAGTAAAAAGCAGCAGTCTACAATTTCATACGAGACTCGACTGTGCCGTGGACCGCGCCCATCGGGCTACCGTCTCTGCCCCACCCTGTTGCGCGTGTGTAGTGTTTCATGCTGCTTTCCGCCTAGAAGTCATAAAACACCGTCAACGTCATTTTCAAATCAGTCCTAAAAATTCATTTAAATTCATGGTGACTTTACTGTTACATATTCCGCCTCCTAAATATATGGGGATTTAATTTTAAAAATACTATTGATGTTTTTCCCCATGAACTTTGATAAATAAAGAATTTTGTAATAAAATTTACTTTTGCCAACGTCACGTTTTTGCTCCATACATAATACACGGACAAGCAATGACATGGTCACCGTCATACAACTTACTCCAAAATTTCTTATTATCAAAAATCACTGAATATCATATCAGAAACATAATTTAAATAAAACAAATGTATATTAAGGAGACAGAATTCGTAACAGTTAAGTCACCTTGAATTTAAATGAATTTTAAGGGTGATTTGAAAATGACGTTGACGGTGTTTTTATGACTTCTCGTTGAAACCAGCATGAGACACTACACTCACAGGGGGGCAGAGACGGTAGCCCGATGGGCGCGGTCCACAGCACAGTCGAGTCTCGTTATGAAATTGTAGACTGCTGCTTTTACTATGATTACAAACTCTTCAAAATCAATCGCAACCAGTTAAAATCTATAAAATAATAATTTAACAGTCGATAATAACCCAATGAACGGAAAATAATCAAACATAACGTCACTGAGCTCCTGTGTGAACAATTTCAGCCAAAATCTTCGGATCGAATCAGCAAAATACCGCAAAATACTACAATCATGTCAAACTCCATGAACTTTGAGTGAAAATAGAAAAAATTCTGCCCAATAAACTTGAGAACCAAATGAACAATTTGAAGATCAAATGATAATAAGACAATATAAGTGGTTGGGGGTACCATAAAAATTCAAATAATTTTACCATGGCAACAAAACTAAAAGCTTTTTTTCCGGCCTGAAAATATGTGAACAAGCGTCATTCAAAGCGATTTGCGAATACTTTTATTTAAAAAAATCAGGACAAATAATATATTTTTTTGAACGAGCTTGGCTAACTGAATCTTAGAGGTACAATCGGAAACATCGATATTTGATTCGACAGTTGCTCGGAGTGAATGAATATGCATGAGATGAGCTAGAGAGAAAGAACGTTTTTCACGTTCGGAAATGTGAAATTTAGTGCGCAAAATGTCAGCGCCCATCTTATGTTGCAAGTGCGTGTATACGAGAGGGCGAGCGCATACGTGTGTCGTTGAATGATGCATGCATGTGGTCAATTGCAAAATGCATTTTTTTTTTTTTTTTAACTCATTGGCGTCTTTGGGTTTTTGAAAATGATTTTGATGACCACTCCTGCCATTGGCAACCTTCAGCATGTCTAGACATTTAGGTGAAGGACACTGCACTTACAAGTAGGGAGATGTGATTTCAGAGACTGGGATAAGACTCAGACCCACTGACAAAATACGATTTGTATACACAAAATATAGAAACAAAACAAGAATCAATTATTTTTGTGAAAAATATGACTTCCTTCAAGTATAAAAATTATTTTATTTGGGGAAAAAGAATGTTTTTTGGGGACTTGCTTGCCATTTATTATAGACTAGCAGCAGTGCCCGTAGCAGCACAGGGGGGAGGCACATAATTCTATTTTATATGGTTTGTTACATTATATAAATTTGATTCT
>CALNVZ010000649.1:7834673-7871313 GCA_940671915.1 Paracentrotus lividus | reverse complement strand
CGATGTGTTATACGTAGCTCTTATCTTTTTAATTTGATACACCAAACACAGGATTAGACAGCCGCAAATACTTTTCTTTGTTTCGAAGGGTGGGGCGGCGATTGCAACTTGATTATTTTTTAATCATCAGGTTTTAGTGAGCGGGACACACTTTCTATTTTAATCGGGAGTTATGCTCTACGCCAGTAATCACCAAAGTAATATACTCCCTCTTGGCGTCATCTACCGATTCCATAGTTAAATTTTAAGAAATTAATTAAATCGGTAATTAATTATGGCAAATTTAGTGTGTAAATCAGACTTTTTGTTCTAGTTCACTAAATAAAGCTCCTAGAGTGGTAATTATTGGTTTGGATAGTCTTTGAAGCACTCTTCAAAAGAAACACTTTTTAAAAATCTGATTCAAAATCAATTTAATTGTATTTTATTTTTTATAAATTTCTTGTATAGGGGTATCCTAATCGCCTGCAGCGTAACGTGTGTTGGGTGTATTTTCACTTGACATTCATTTATTTAAAAATAGTAGCTTATTTGGTTTCAATTTTGTACTCAATACAAATTAGGGCTTGATCTTACAACCCTCAAAAAGTTACATTTTCTAGGTGGGCACTAAGTACCTGAAATTTCCAATAAGCTATCACTACGTGACATGGACTTCGCGATGTCCATGTAACATAGTTATTTTATAATTTCTATTATGGCAACACACTTGTATTATGTTTTATACAAATAAAGGATTTATTTTGATTACTGTCAGTACAGGGGATGTTATTTCTTATTAAAATTTACTCAGGACTTCATCAATGATGTCATAGCAGAGTTTTTGTTTCACTACGTTACATGGACATCAAGTCCTTTACTACGTTACATTTTGTGACATTTGATGGACTTCTGTCACAATAGTGATACATTTTTTAATTTTCCTAAAAAATTAAGCCGAGGCACCCGATACTTGAGATATTTGGCTAACTGATTAATCAAGTCAATTGCATATTTTATCACATTTTGGTCAATAAGCTGGTGGAAATTTGAGTGTTATGACCAAATGTATCACAATAACTATGTTACATGGGACATGAAGTCCATGTAACATAGTTATTGCATATTTTTGTTCAATAACTTCATCAAGAATTTAGTCTAAATGCGGCCCATATTTTCCAAGGACATTTAGGGTCATATAACTAATGTAATGCCGACATGCTAAAACATATATCATTTGTAGTTTTGAGTTATGCTGAGTGTCACACAGTCTTTTGACCGAACCCGATGGCCATACCCATGTATTTCTTTGTTTTTGTCTTTTGCAAAAAAAAAAAAAAAATTTGAAGCATAATCATGCTAAAATGAATTAATTTCATCCAATTAAAGTGAAAGTAATCATATATTTATGAATAAAAAAATTAGCCAAATCAAACAATAGGCCTAAAATTGTTTGCGAATGCATACAATGAAGTTTTTTGAAAATAGGGGTTACGAAACTTTGAAGTATGTATAGCCTCACAGAGTTTTACCATTGCGTTCAATTTCAAAAATACCATGTCCTTAACGTCCATATCGCTTGCTTCCAACAATCGTACTCTAGTTGCAGTTAACCTAACAATATCCCTATTACAAACATGGACATACTTGGATAGCATTGCAATGGTCCTGTGCCATCGTTGATCCAATTTCCGTTATCACATCGGCCTGAGCTAGAGGTCAAAGGTTGATAGCCAAAGTTGCATCTTAGTTGTCTTATATCCCAGTGTACAGGATTAGGGTTATCACGACCAGAAGTTGAATTGTAGATTAACCTCCCATGAGCTATTTCTTCTAATGGGCAGGGAACTAAAATTGAGTTTCAAAACAACAAATAATAAACAAATACTTTTTTTTATAGTAGGCCTATAAGAAATACATGAGCATATTATCATGATACATAGTGGTCCCTGTATGTATTTCTATGACCCAGATAATTCAACTTAACTGAAAAAGAGCAACAAATATGTTTCTAGACCTGTAATCATTAGTCTCATGTATTTGCAGATCTAATGAGTTAGTAACCCATAGGAAAATTTGGGCCTCCCGCATCACTAGAGAAGGCATGAATAATAACATTTTGCTCCGTCATTCAATTTTGGGAATGTGTTCAAATCAATGGTTTTGTTTTTCTTGTTATCAAGACATTTGTTTCAGCTGATTTAACTATTTGCGTTATTCGCGTTCTAATTTCTAATGTTATAATTAACATTAGCATCTCAGCTTTACCCCCGACTGTGCACTGGCCCTACCTGTTGCATTCCCGCCATACTCTATCACAGAACACTATATACCTGCTTATATACACCACCTAAATTTAAAACATTTTGGTCACAGTTAGTAAAAAGTAGAAGGCCTACAGGTACACCTATATTGATTTTTTTTCTGATTTAACGTTTTTAACCACCTACTAATTATGAATTAAAATGATTTACATACCTACATGAGCTGTGAGTGCTTCAAGGGGCGGTACAGCTTCTTTCACCGTACGTGTACGCTCCTACTTTAGCATGATGTATTTTGCTCCTACATGTATATCGTAAAGTGAAATGATCCACATACCTAGCTCACACGTATGTGCAACCCGGAAACTTTATGGGCGCCGCCATTAATTCCCCCTTTTGCCGATCAGGAGCGCTGATTTGCTGCTCTATTTTTGTCTCATCAAATCTAAACCAATCACAACCATCCTTTCATACCAAAATATGAATATGCATGATTACAAATCAGATTTTCATCCTCTTTCACATGGTATGTATATTGACATGACTTCAAATCAAGAAAAATGTAAAAAATACGCTTTAAAATACCCTTGTATTTCGTGAAATTTATTGGTTCATGATAGGGTGTTTTTGACAAATCGTATAAAATGCTTGCCACTTTTTTTTTAAATAATATTTGAAGGAAATTATTCTTAAACATTAGCCTAAACTTTTTGTCATTCATTTATACAAGTGTTAAACTAAAACTTTTCAGCTACAAGCCCGGGAAGTGGAAGAACTTTCAGCCAAACAATCGTAAGTTCTGACACCCTCTTTGCCGAGTGACATATTTCAAAAAGTAGTTCAGCATAATATACTACAGCTACTGTAATCTGGACTGGTAGACTTGATTTTTGATATTTTATGAGATTTTCATCTGAAAAGTTAGAAATAATTGTTATTTAGACAAAATACTACAGTTCTAAAGTGCTTAAATTTCAAAACGACCGAAAGAGCGCGGAAAGCCGCTTTCCTTGCGTTCGAGTATCCTGTATGCCACTGGCCTGGATTTCTCTCGAGTACGATAGGTGCCGGTGAAATATCTCACAGACCCCAAGTCCCATTCCGTATTTCCAAATGTATTCCAACTTTAGCAAGCATCACTCTTTTTCACAGTAACTTTTATAATATCACCCATTTTTTGTCATGTCATGAAGTGACGTTGTAATGATAGTCTACAGTAACAATAATATATCATTATTCAAATTATTAGAGTCAAAATATAACCTAATGATGTAACTTCAAATAATTATTAAGAATAATTACAAAAGGAATTACACGTCGTAGCCTGATAAATACAGACCCTGAGATGGTCACCGTACACTGAACCGTAAGTTCTCGGGAGCTGTCCACCGAACTGCTCGGGGAGCTGAACTCACGGCAGACGAGTCCGCGGTCTTATCAGCAGGCATTTTCTTGACTTTATTTATTTATAGATTTAGGGCCTAGACTCTTTATCTAATTTTGTTTGCTTCTTGGGAGTATATATTTTGATTTTGCTGTTGATGCTGATGTGATGTTATTGATTCTATTTTAGTTGTTGCGTTTATAGGCCAGTGGTCAGATGGAGGGGGAGGTGCCGTGCGGCTCCGGGGGCTCTTAACAACAAAATTATTTATCATTTAATTTTGCCCACTCCCAAAAAGATTGTAATAATATGTTTAGCTTATATATTTTTTACAGTGTTATTAACTTGTTCTTATAAAAAAAAAAAAAAAAAAATGCAGTTCATCATGATGGAGATGGTCTAATGTCACCTTCAAAATATAGCTCATCCAGAAATTCTTTTCTTTTATTCGCTGTGAGTTATAGTAATATCGTCTGCTTAAAATTAGATAAACTGTCAAAAGTAGTTTAATTGTTACACATGTAATTTCTTATTTTTGAATATAAAATACCATTTCCAGTTGCATTGTTATTATTATAACTTGGATATAGGCCTTTGATCATAACCTGAAGGTTGCCTTCTATTTCTGTGAAGCATAATCGATCTGCGCGCTCCCCCTGTGGTGTGTGTAGAGATTTGAGAGAGAGAGAAGGAGAAGAGAGAGAGAGAAGAGTGGGTGTAGGGTTGGAGGAGGGAGGCAGTTCGTCTCAAAAATGTGATCCTATTTGAACTGTTTTTGATATAATTAATACATTCATTAAATATATCAATTTTGTATTATTTCATAATATGTCACACAATTTAGGCTTTACTAACTACTCTTGAAATTCTAATAGTAACATTCATATTAATAGAATCTTGATTTCTTGAAATTAAACAAATCAGTTAAATTTATTTTCTAATCACACCTCAGTTTCATGCATCAAAAGTACTATCAAGCGACGGATAATAAAAAAATGAAGAAAAAAAAATCTTTAGATTCAGTCACATCGTTGTTATGAAAGGCCCATGAAGCTGAATGATTAAAAAACAATTTTCACGAATTAGGTGCAGGGAAATAAAACGGAGCGAGGGGCGATCGGGTTGATGCGTAATACGTTGGACATGGGGGGGGGGGGACTTTGTGTCTCGTATGCTTATATATTTTTGACAAGTTCAATTTTAATATATATGATTAATGCCGCTTGGTGAAGGATGAGTGCTTGCAAGGAAGCGGGAAAGACTGAACTGAGTCGTATATGAAGCGGAGAGGATAAGAGTCAGTTAGGGCCTCTGTAGTTTTCCACTAGTTACAACACGTGATATATATCATGTTAAACGCCGACGACGTGCGCAAGGTCGTAATTTGAGAGCGTCGCATTAGATTAAAAGTTTTTAACTTATACACTTGTATATGTACATGGATAAAAATAGAGGAAACACCCAATAAATCTTTAAACAAAATATTTAGCCTCAGGTTAGAGTGGCAGCTTTTAGATATGATGGATTCTTTGAAGTGAAACTTATTATTTACCCTATGAAAATATGATGATAACTGTCTCATTACGAGAAACACTTTGAAACTCGGCAAATACAGATGGTTTCGTTGTGGCTTAACTGAATTTCAAGTTGCTATTTATCGGAAACATTACATCTTTGAAATATTAGAAATCACCATTTCGTCCCTTTTAACCCAATGGTCAGTTTTAAAAAGCCACCCAAAGTGACCCTTTCATGGTCTATTTCTGTAATAAATGATTAATCATAAAATAGCGCAGCGCCACCTCATTTATACGTGCCCGGGTCTACTGACACTGGCAAAGCTCGGTATAGATGCCAATTATATGCGCGCGGCGCTACTGCTTTCCATTCACTGCGTGTAGAGTGCACATACGTGCTCACATGTACACCCCTACTATATCATGTATGCCCCTACTATACCATAAATTGAAAATGATTTACATACCTAGCTCACATCTAGGTGTGGAGAGGCTTCTGTTATACTGCCCATGAATGCATCTCGTCTCTTCTTTCCCATCCACATAGTAGCCTCTCCCACAGGTATATCGTACCCTGGTGTCGTGAGGTACGTGGTTCCATCGCAGATCTTCCTCGGGGACAGGTGGAGTATAGGTAACGGTCAAACCATCGGATGACTGAACCCTGCATGGCCCTTTGAAAAAATAATTTATTTTTCTCTTTATTTCATCTTCTGTTTACTCTCAATATGCCACGGGTGCCTAGTATTAGCACATCAATTGGCTTGCCTGATGTGCCAATAAAAAAAAATATTAAGAACCTTCAAGAACAAGGATTTCACTTTATGTGACAATGAATTTGTATAATAGCTCCTTCATGTTTGATTACATTTTCCTTTGTCAAACACACATAGTAGCTTGTTAGTTGGTAATTTTATGTAATCTGAAAATTTAAAGTCAAACTAAATGTGGATGAAATTTAATGTTGCAGAGAGGTATCATTCTAGGGTCAAACAATGAGTTAAACAGGGTAACCCCATCAGTGATTATATGAGACACCGATTTGGTCAGAGATGCTAAGTTTAAAAAAAAAATTGCGTGAGATCATTCACATCGTGTTTGAAAGCAGTGCGCACGAGGCGCGCGTTACCACATGTGCGCGCGCGCACTAGTAATTTGTACTAAAAGGAGGCGTGCACACACGCTGCACATGTTTCACGTATATAGTGAGCTGTCTAACGAACGCCTGCTTGAAAACATCGCACACGCAGGGATTGATGCGCGACAAAACTGCCGAAATTTAGGGTTTTGAGACTCCAAAATGGTAAAAAAATCTATAATAATGCTACTTTTTCTCATTTTGCGTGAGAAATGGGGTGTTCTGCGTGAGATCGTGAGACGGACCCGAAATGCGTGATTCTCACGCAAGATGCGTGAGACTTGGTAGCTCTGTTTGGTGCGTATCATGACGATCATTCGTTTCACTCTGGTTCTTTGAATCCTAATGAGCACCATCTTACAATTACCATACGCGTATCTGGCAAGCTCAAGTTTATGAGACCGCAACAAATACAAAGTATATTTTCACTCATCTCTCCACGCAAGGTCTATACAAGAAGGGAATTTATCCCCCACTGCCAAGTTTTTTTCATGAAAGTACGTACATGTTGTACTTAAAATATGAAGAATTCTTATTTGTCTCTAAAGTCACACCAAATTCTTTTTTTTTTTAAAAGAGGGCCATTATCTAAACTTATGATTATTCCTGAGCATGAATTTGTTTCTTATTGTGTGTTATCGTTTGTGCACTAGGTCCTATCAAATTGTTGACAAACACATCAAATTACCGAAAACCAGTTTAATGTAAACTGTGTAAAGAGAAAATAGGCCAATTAAAAGCCAGATGTACCCGGCGCAGAATAAAGTGGATAAATCTGCGAGTGTGCAGTGCGCAGAACAATCAGCGTAATCAATCAACGTTATTCTGAATGTGCGCAATCATGCACGAAGCAGAGGAGGGTAGGAAACAAAGCATTGATTAAGCAGTCAATAGTAGGCGAGCAAGGATGAGTATGGCACCGAACAGTAGGCTACGTATCATGCATCCTGCACGTAAAGAGTTAATGACCAGTTCATATGTCATGATTCCTATACATTTACCAAATCAGGTGCAGTTTGTAGTTTTAGAAATTAGTTCACAAAAATTTATTTCATTTCTTTTTTGTGACAGAAACATGTTTATATTATTTTGAGGCATAAATAATAATAATGACAATACACAGTATTTCTAAAGCACTGGTTTTATACCAATTAAAACTAAAGATAACTTACTTCCTTCACAAAGACGGTGTACGTCATCACTATCCGACCATTCCCCATTGTTACATTCCAGACTGCCGAGTCTCTCAGTGAATCGCCAGTTACACCTTACACCTAGTCTTGTTTTGTGGTTCACACTAGTACTAGGTTTATTGCCATTGGTCCATTGCCCATCTCGTGGATTAGGTGGAATGATGCAAGGCTCTGAAATGTAATTAAAATATCAGACACATGACTTGGCATAAGCATATGGGTTGTTGTATAGGGTACACCATTTTGTCTCACGGGACCAAAAAAAAAGTTGTTTTGTTTTCTCTCAATTTCTGTGTATGTGTTCTAGACGAGTAAAATGATATTGCTTTTAAATTTGGAGGCATGAGGTCACTAAATTATTTTTCTATAGGGGTTCAAATCATCTTTTATTACACGTAAAGTCACTTGCTTCATTTTGCGGAGAGGAAGTTTTTGACGGAATGTGATTTGACAACATTGTTACGTCAACTGTCTCAAAAATAATTGGCTGTGGGTGAAGTAAATGTTATAAGTTTGTTGCATATATACAAATGTTCTTACAGACAAAAACATTGTTCATCAAGTGATGTCTAACTATGCGTAAAACGGCCGAATTCGGAGAGGACATGTTTTGACGAAATTGGCACCCCATTTTTGGTTAACAGTTAGATCAAACCAAATTAACTGTAGCTTGTGGAGTTTTTCATTTTTTTCGGTAGTAAAATTTTGATTGGAAAATCAAGCCTAATGACTACAAAAGGTAATATGCATACTTCAAATTTTGTGAATAAAACTCTGTGCCGTGTTGGCTTAGTTAGAGTGGTCATCTTGCTAGCGGTATTAGAGCCGCACTCTCAGGCGTCATTAAAGGCGATCCTGCACGAGCATTGCTAAGCTAAAACGAGGACTGAAGATGCAATCTGTGTGCAAGCCGCCATTGTTCCACGAACTATTCGCGAAGAGCATGGCTTAATTTGCAAACGGTTTTATGCAAACACACGCCAGCCAATCGCGATCGCGCTGCATGTGAGTGCGATTAGCGTACAAGCGTGTGTGTGTGTGTGTGTGTATAGTGTTCGGATCTCGAGATGTATGATAGCGACCTTCTCGCTTGCAGAGGCGGGGACAAGCTGTTCTCTCATGCATCCGAGCATGCGAGCAGTCGAATCACTGCCGATAACAAATTGGCTCATGACTTCGGCAGTCGTTCGGGTGTTCTAGCTTTTGGTTTTTGGACCACTACGTAAGAGTCGCACATCGTTGGTATGAATGGGCAGCTTGCAAAGTTTGTTACGGCTTACGTATTTTGAACTCCCTCTACACTACGAGGAACGTGCATCTTTAATAGCCCATCATCCGCTTAGAATTAGTCAAAAGCCGGCAATGATCGGGGACTACCAAGCCGATCAGTATGTCAGTATGTCAGTATGCTGGAACAGTTTTATCTTTGATGTGCCGCGTAGGGTCATGCAATTCGTCCTAAACTCAAGCATTGACACACTCCCAACCAAATCAAATCTGGTCCGTAGGGGAAAAAATGTATCTGACAAATACGACCTATGTGGAAACAGGGAAACTTTGTTGCATGCTCTGAACAATTGTAACGGGCAAAATGAGGCCGATACACTTGGAGACATGATAATGTACTTAACCTCATACATACTGCCCTCTCAAAGCCAAAAGCAACAGAACAAAATACAGTAGCGGATGCAGCCCGGAGTCACACAATGAACTTACCCGGCCCATGCATAAACATAATAGAGCCACTTTTGTCCCCAGACATTTGGGCCCCCAAAATGCATTCAATTCGATTTTCTTGGATCCGCGCCTGAAATATGTGTACCCAACCCAAAAATCATTGTAGATATCAACCACCCTCATGCCCACCCATCCTCAACTATCCCACAAGAAGTAATAACAACAACTGATCGACCTGATCTAGTCCTATACTGGCCGAATAAAAAGAAACTGGTCATCTTCGAACTACTAGTAACTGTTCCATTCGACCTTAACATTTCCAAGGCCCATGTGTACAAATGTAACAAATACGCCCCCCTGATCCATGACATTTCAGCCCGCAATTTCGATGTATCCCTGATAGCATTCGAGGTCGGGAGTCGTGGTCTCCTCACTAACCCTAACTTTCAGTCACTGAAATCATTGATCAAATCGGCTAACGCTGACATTACCGCCAAAACATTGTCCAAACAAATCTCAAAAATGGCGGTAGTGTCATCATTCTCAATCTTCCATGCAAGACAAGACCCAACATGGGCATCACCTCCTCTCCTCCAATGACAGCCTATTCTATGTAAGTTGGATGGACATGGAGGATGAATATTATATTGTTGACTATATTTATGGATGATAAATTCCCTATTGTTTTAAACCTTGACTGATCCGATATTTTATGTTTATATTTATAAGGTCAATTGATTCAATTCAATTCAATTCATTTATTTCCATTCTTTTCATAAAAAACAATAAAATGTTTACAATACATGTTGATAAAAAACATATATAGTCATTTCGTACATTGTAAAAGATATGGGGGAATCATAAAAAGCCAAGAGGCTTGTCGGGATGATCCCCAAGGTATATCAACAAAATTTAGAACAAAATTAAGTCATCAGGTATTACAAATTTAACAAATTGCTCTTAATTACGGATACGACAGAAAGAAGTATAGGAAAAAGGAGAGAAAAGAAGTATACATATGCATACATTTATATTTCATTTAGTATCATTTAGGTAACCCTTGTATTTACGTTTAAACTGATTAGATGTTTTACATTCTTTAATATGTTCAGGCAAGTTATTCCAAATTAGTGGACCATAATAAAATAATGAATTTTTCGATTTTGACGTTCTATGTAACGGAAGGTGCAGGTCTTGAGCAGTTCTTGTATTGTGATTATGAATTTGAGAATTGATTTTAAAATATTTTTTGAATGATTCTGGTATTGGTGCATCTTTAAAGTATAGGAACATGAAAATTGCAATATCTAGAGATATCATGTCTCGAATTGGTAATATTTTTGTTTGCTTGAAAAGGGGGTCACTATGACTAAGAAAGCTTGAATGGGTAATTAAACGCACTGCTCGTTTTTGTAATTTATGAATTCTATCAAGATTTAAATTTGATGTAAGCCCCCAAATTATGTTACAATAGTTAAGGTGAGAAGATATCAGGGAATAATACAAGAATTTTAATATGTTTTGCGGTAAAAATTGTAGTCTGTATAGTATTCCAATATTCTTTGCCAATTTAGTACATAATATATTAATATGGTAATTCCAAGACAATCTATCATCAAAGTAAACACCCAAAAATTTAACATTCTGAACTCTGCTTATTTCTTTGCTTCTGTAATACAGTTTTAAATCAATAGTTTTAGCTTGATGTGTT
Source organism: Paracentrotus lividus (assembly GCA_940671915.1). Lineage (NCBI taxonomy): Eukaryota > Metazoa > Echinodermata > Echinoidea > Camarodonta > Echinidae > Paracentrotus > Paracentrotus lividus. The sequence goes on along the minus strand of CALNVZ010000649.1, from coordinate 7,860,450 downwards.
CCAAATATCATATAGTTTGTTTTTTCTATGTTTAAAATTAATTTATTTGCTTGCATCCATTGACTTATATTACATAGTTGGTTGTTTATTAAGTGACACAATGAGTTCAAGTCTTTCCCTGATGAAAAAACACTGGTATCATCTGCAAATAAAATGAATTTGACAGACTGCGTACTATAAATTATATCATTTATATATATAAGAAACAATAGCGGGCCCAGAATGGATCCTTGGGGCATTCCACAGTATCTAACTATTTCTTGTTTGGATTTGATATTGTTTACTACAGTGAGATGTTTTCTTGAAGTTAAATAACTATTGAACCACTTTAGGGGAATTCCTCTAATTCCATAGTAATCTAATTTTTTTAGTAATATTGAATGATCGATCACATCAAATGCTTTTGATAGATCAATAAAAACTGCTAACAAAAATTCTCCTTTGTCAATTGCTTGGTTTATATTACGTATGAGTTCTAAAATTGCGGTAGATGTGGAGTGTCCCTCTCTAAACCCAAACTGATTATGAAACAATATATCATTCTTATTTACAAAATTTATTAATCGATTATATATACACTTTTCTAATATTTTGGAAAATATATTTAAAACTGAAACCGGTCGATAATTATTCAGATCATCTGACTTGCCTTTTTTATAAATTGGAGTTATTCTAGCTATTTTCATGTCTTCTGGAAAAGTTCCAGTTGAGAGACTTTTATTGAATATATTACAAAGAGGTTGAACAATTGTAAAAATAACTTGTTTAATTACTCTTATATTTATAGAATCAATTCCTGCACTTGTTTCATTTTTCATACCCTTTACTATTTTAATTATTTCTGAACAAGTGATTGGTTTAAAAAAAAACTGTTTGATTGTTTGGAGTTTTTAAATAGGAATCAAATGAACTTCTGGAAGTCATTGTGTTTTTCTCTAAAAGTTTCACACCAATATGCACAAAAAAATTATTAAAAGCATTTGATATATCTTCTGATTTTGTTAAGGTACGATCTTCTACACATATCTTATCAATAATGGTTTTCTTCTTTTTCTTTTTCAACATAATATTTATCAAGTTCCATGTGGATTTAGAATTATTTTTTACCTCTATGAATTTTTTATAATAAAAGTCTCTCTTTGCTTGACGTAATCTTGAAGTGACATAATTACGATACTGTTTGTATTTTCTTTCACTGGTACTAAAAGGGTTTTTTATGTATTTCTCGTACAACTTTGTTTTTTTTTGGACATAATTTCAACAAGTCTCGAGAAACCCATTGTTTCCTATTGCACATTTTTGTTTGAATAGTCTTAAGAGGGAAGCATTCATTATATACATGCATAAATTTTTGAATAAAATTACTATATGACTTGTTAACATCATCACAATCAGGGGTATATAAATATCCTTCCATTTGAAATTCACATAACTTGGTACAAAATAAATGCAGGCTCAGGTCATTTATGCAATGCTTCTTAAAGGACTCATCCGGGCTGGAGTTTGCATTATAAGAAAAATAAAGTAAAATAGAAAAGGCACAACACTGAAAATTTCATCAAAATTGGATAAGAAATAGCAAAGTTATGAATTTTCTTAGGTTTTGAATTTTTTAGGAAACAGTTTCTTCAAATTGGCAAACTGATGATGTCTCAGTCCCCTACTTTTCTTTGTATTTTTTTGTATGAAATACCATTATTCAAGATTTTCTGCCCCAAGGACATAAAAACACGGATTAGTCCTTGTGGAATGTTCAAGGTCACAAGTGCTTTTACTTATTTCGGTATGAGGGACAGATTTTCTGTATACGCAATATATGAAAAAATGAGATAAATAGGATTTCATATAATAAATACACAAGAAGTAGGGGGACTGTGACATCATCAGTTTGCCATTTGAATATTCAAATATTCAAATGAGACAATGAGACAATTGCCAAGAACTGTTTACAAAAAAGTCAAGACCTAAAAAATGCATAACTTTGTTATTTTTCATACCGATTTTGATGAAATTTCTGTGTTGTGCTTGATGAAATTTTACTTAATTTTAACAACTTTTCATTTCAGCCCGGACTCCTCCTTTAAGTTGTATTGTCTTGTTTTTCACTGTCTTGTATAAAAAAGAAGGTTAAGATAGTAAATATTGGCAAGTGATCACTAATATCATTTATCAAAATACCTGAACTCAAATGATTTCCATAATTTGTAAATATATTATCAATAAGTGATGCACTTGATGATGTAATACGAGTTGGGCTTTCTATAACTGAATAAAATGAATAACTGTACAATAGATCAAAGAATTTGTCTACTTGTGTATTTAATCCTATTTTTAATAAATCTAAGTTAAAGTCGCCCATGATAAAACAGTTATGAGAGCTTGCATTGATTTTATCCAAATAGTATTGAATTCCTTTATAAATAAATCTGATGGTTGTCCGGGGGACGATATATAACTCCAAAAATTGTATGTTTCTTTTGTCTTCCATTTACTTCAACAAAAAACTTTCAATTGTTTCAGTAACACATGTTAATTCATTTATCTCCTTATACACTCTCAGAAAAATTTTAACCAACCGGGCAAAATTTAAACCAACCGTTTGTTCAAATATGAACTTACCAACTGTTGGTTAAACGCTTTAACCAACCCCAGTTGGTTAAAATTAACCAATTATGTATTAAAACTTTAATAAAAAGTTGGTTAAAAATATTTAAACCAACCCTAGTTGGTAAATTTTTTTTAATACTTAATTGGTTAATTTCTTTTTTAATACATCATGGTTGGTTAAAAAAAAAATCAAGCGATAGACCGGACTGGACCGGCCTTTTGGCAATTTTGATCAAAGTATTGGTACAAATAACATGAAGAGTTATGCCTGTATATTAGACTACATGCATTATGTTGGCCTAAATAGAGTAGGCCTAAGTTACAGTTGCCTATTCAGTACAGTATCATTACTTCGGTTCAGACGTTAGGTCTACAATCCAGTCCAGTAGGTAAAATCTAACTGGATCTAATTATAGATCTAAAATATAGAAATCAGATGTTGGCCTTATGTTAGATTCTACATTAAGATTCCAAGTCATCACTCTTAAACCAATCAAGTAACTCTAGGCCTAGATCTATTGGACTATATCCACATCGAGGGGTCTAAAAATATTTAGGCTAAATTTAGATTCAAGTGATGGTTTCTAACGTAGTTCTAAATATTTAGCCAACTAAATCTATGACCTCAAGACTTAGTCCGAGACCAAGCTGATTGGAGAGCGAAGTATTTAACGTTAGATTCTAGACCGGAGTTTGCATAAATTTTTCCAAGCAAGTTTAATACCTAACGTTAGGTCTAACGTCTCAACCGAAATAATTAAGAACCGTACTGGCCATGTAGTCCAAAACATAATGCATGTATGATGTTAGTCCTATATCACAGGCCTATACTCTTCAAGTCATTTCTACCTACCATACTTTGATCAGATTGTCAAGATAGGTCCAGCTAGACCAGCAGTCAGCTTGTGTAACATTGTTGTCGTCGCGATCAAAGTACGTGCAATGAATAGGCACACTATATCTTACGTGTATAAATGAAAATCGCAAGATTTCTAGCGCGAGGAGCGGAGCGCGTATCTTTGTTAAATCCGCGTTTCCCATTGGTTGTTTTTCTTCCACGTGACCAATATTTTTAACCAACTATTGGTTAAAAATGGAATTGGGCTTTTTTAACCAACCCATGCTTTTTCACGTTTAACCAACTTGTTTTTTAACCAACTTTTCTTTTTAATACATTATTGGTTAATATTTTTAACCAACTGGTTTTAATATGCATTTTTTTTACCAGCGTTCTGAGAGTGTATTGCAAAGATTTATCAATATACAAAGCAGTACCACCGCCACGTTTATGTAGGCGATTATCATATAAAAAATTATAATTATCTAGTTCATATATATTTATTGGTGAATTTTCACACAACCATGTTTCAGTAACACCAATTTTAAATCTGTGTTTTATGCTATTTAACATATGTCAAGATTTTCAAAATTTTTTAACAGGCTTCTGCAATTGAGGTGTAATATAGATTGACAGGAGTATGTTGCATCGCCATATTTCTTATTAAATGCATTTATATCAAAGTACATATTTTTAAATTCATTATATATATATCTGAGATGCAGTTACAACATCATCCATTTACATGTTTGGTTTGATCGTGTACAGGGAAAGGTAGCCTGAAGAGAGAGAAGAAAAGATAGACAGCATGGAGAAGAAGAAAGAGGACATGCTTAACTTGAAATACAAAAAACATTAAAAAGTACATATGTTTAAAACATTCAATACACACTCACTCACTGAAATATCGTATAAAATGAATGTATGGTAAAAAGTCCGCAGGTAGATAGAAATCCATATTATTATCACGTATTGTTATCAACGGCAAGTTCTGGGCTAGTAACGACACACCTGGAGCTTGTGATATTATGAAGATCCTGTAAGTTGGTGATGAGTTTAGTTGTGTTCTTTTCTCCACTAGCAGGGATCAACGCAATGATGCGACCATCTGACGACCATGCAGCCAAAACTCCGTCGGTGTTGCAAGTTGACGCAAGGAGCTTTTGATTCTTAGATGTTAAGTCCTCAACAATGGATACACCAGAGTTTTTCAATTTCTTTTTGTTTTCCAGGATTTGTTTCCTTTTTCGGTAGCTGGTAAGCTTCACAATTATCGACCTGGGGTGCGATTTCCTGTGACTTGGTTTAGTGGGTTCCGTTTCAGAAATAGTAGGGAGGGTTCCAACTATAACAGGATCCTTCATCTTCCCGACACGATGGGAACGGTCGATGTCCTTCTCCTTGTCGAATGGGATCTTCAACTTTGGAAAAAACATCATCTGTATTTTCTCCTTGTACTTCCTTTATTCCAAAGACTCTTAGGCATTGTCGTCTAGAGTATTGCTCCATGTTATTCATTTCACTTTCCAGTTTCACAATTTTGTTGTTACACTGCTCTATATTTCCTTCCATTTTTCTTATTTCTCTTTCTTTCACTTCAAGCTCGCTTTGGAGATCGAGAACATCACCTTCAGCCTTTTCTATTCTAGGGATTGAATGCCTTAATTATTTGTGTCGAACACCATGACTGTTACATGTATATTTGGATAAAAATAACTATTCTGATAATAACACACACATTACCCTTTTTTTCTGCTGTGCTTTCATCGTATTATATATCTCATACTATATACATATGGTATCTCTAGAAATGATACTTAGATAACGTACCCTTAATTTATAGCTATCCAGAATGAACAATTAATTTGATGGTTACGAATATATATTTGTAAGAGATCTATATACAAGTATGATTAAGAAAATGTTTATTATGATGCAGCTTAGTTCTCCATAAGAATTATTTTTCAAATTCATTATTTACTCTGTTCTGATTCTCTTCCCAACCTTCTCTCCCCACTTCATGTCCTTATTCAGAAGTATAATTATTTTGATTGCAAATACTTATTACCACATCCTGGCATATTTCTATCCCCCCATATAAGTAATTAAGATCATGTTTGTATATATGTTTATATGTTAGGCCCTGCCTGAGTAACATCAGCGTCCTGGGCCATCTCTCTCTCTATATATATATATGTCTCATTTTGTATTGTTATATTGTTATTGTATATATGCTTTTCATGGAAATAAAGACCTACTGGCCATGTGTTTTATAGTGGGCCCCATATAGATGGTGTTGTTACATGTGCGCGACAAGTACAGAAAAAAATAATGATATAAAATGCTAAATACATGTGCTATATGGGTATGCTTGGTATTAAATTGAAGGGAATTAATCTGGTAATTACTTAAAAGTAAAAGAAATGCAAATGGTTAATTAGTTTATGAGTAATTAGCGTTTAATTAACTCTGAGTAGCCATTTTTGCACGGTGGAGGAGGAGCATGAGGAGGAGGAGCATAAATTTCTATTTTTTAACAAATTAAGCTTTTACCTTCACACTACCTAAAAATTAACCAGTTTAATTGGAATATCATCCATTTATGAGTAAAAATGGATCAAAGTTGAACTTAAGGATACCTAATTAAGCTAATTAAGCTAATTAATTAATTTACCTAAATGAGTAAGATGGTAGTTTAATTCGAAAATTGGTGTCAAACTTTAAATATGGATGCTATATGGGTAAATTGGGTATTAGTTTGAAGGGACTTAATCTAAAAGGGTAAAGAAAATACCTGTGGTTAATTTATTTATGACTAATTAACGATTAATTAACTCCAAGTACCCATTTTTGTACAGCAGATGATGGAGGGGAACATAAATTTCTATTTCTCAGTTAAACAAATGAGTTATAAATATCATTGAACATTACATGAAACAGTTTGATTGGATTGTATTTATGAGAATTAATAGTGGGTCAAATTTACACTCATCAATAGTTACTTAATTAAGCTAATTAATGGTATAACCTCATATGTGTAACTCTCAGAGATACACATGTATACCTGTTCACATGTCTTTGAACCAAGAAAAGTCAAATCCCTCGCTATAAGCCAGATCGCATCATTTGTATCAACAATAAGAACAGTAAATATATTTTATTGAAGTTTTAAGTGTTTACAAGTAATTAGTGTAACTTCAAAAGGTTGTAAGGAAAAAAACTGAGTTATATTCTGGGGTAAATAAACATCATAACACATATTTCCCAAATTTTCCGATCTGAAATTTTCGCTGGAAAGATGATCGCGCAAAATTATTTTATCACAACTAACCCCTAACAAGTTATATATTGTTGGAAAGGTCTGACTTTGAAGAGTTCAAATATGCATGTTATTTTCTTGTAGGGTCCTCAGTTTTTTCTCTGCCAAGATTTTCTGGAAGTACTTTTTTCTCACCTTTTTTCACATATTTTGATCTGTAACTTCTTATGACTTAACCCTATCCCTTTTCAGAATGATTTTTTGAATTCTTCAGACAACTCTCTTTCAGAATATGTATACTTTTATGGGTATAGGGTGTCAAATATAAGAATAATACTCTATTAAATAAAAACGGTACGATTTCTTTGAAAACATATAATGTAACAGAAAAGGGCCCACCTCAAAAAGCATGGCCTACTATACCGTGCGTCCCAAAAAGAACTATACACTTTTTGAAATGGCTACCAAATAAAAAAATATAAGATTCTTGGATAAAAGGTTTGTATGTATACAAGACTCATATCCTCAACTATCATTATGACACCAAAAATTCCGAAAATAACGCATGCTTCAGTGAGTAATGCCCACTTTTGTAAAGGACACAAAAATTAGCCTGCGCAGGAACTCACTTTTCATTTTATGGAACGCCATGATCATGAATGAGTCCAAATTAATGATGGAATAAATCAGCCAACAGAGTCAAAGATAAACCAAAAGTCAGAAAAAAAAAAATATTATGCAAAACTGTTATGTTACACCATTTGTTTTCATTTCATTGATTTATGCTTTGACTTCAATTTATTTTTGTCTTTGTTGGCCGATCGATTCCATCATTAATTTTGACTCCTTCATGGCGTTCCATAACCAGGTGCAAAATGAATAGTGAATTCCTGCGCAGGCTAATTTTCATGTCCTTTACAAAAGTGGGCATTACTCACTGAATCATGGGTTATTTTCGGAATTTTTTGTGTCATAATGATAGTTGAGGATATGAGCCTTATATACATATAAATCTTACCCCCAAGAATCATATATTTTTCTATTTGGTAGCTATTTAAAAAGTGTATAGTTCTTTTTGGGACGCACTGTATATGATTCGCAGGCTCAAAAAATCAGGAAAAAATAAAATGAGACAGTAATTTTGCCCTAAATTACCACATAATGGTAAATTTTTAGAAGTAAATGTGTATTTCAATTATTTATTCTTCTCTTGTAGGTTGCTCTATCAGTGACCAATAGCTTGCCATCGTAGTTTTTATATTACAGTACCTATATTTCTTTTTATGGTGCACAGAAGGCCAATTATTGAAAGTGTACCCTGATCATAAAACCACCCATATCACACATACAACATTCATAGGGGTGGATGTTAAATTTTTTTGGGGGTCTTCGGCCATCATGAAGGATGGCATATATTACCTACAGGAGTATGGTGATGTCACTCAATCGGCCCCTTAAGAAATTTTCCACGCGAACAAAAAACAAAAACAAAAAAAAAGTTCTTGCAATCTTATGGGGGGGGGTGCTCTCAAATAAAAAAAGGTTCTGTACAAAAGGAATGCATTTCTATATGTTTCTAGCAATCTAACATCGGGTGCCCGCACCCTCCCCCCCCCCCCCCCCCCGGTATCTGCCGCCAGGGAATATGGATAGAAGGTTTTTTTTTTGGTTCACTGGTTTGTTTCCAAGGCTTTTCTACTTTTAGCAATTGATATTGACTCTAAATCTTTAAAGCCCTCCTATATTTCTTTGAAATTAAATTTATCAGAGAATAGGTTTTCAATAAAATATATTTCAATATCATGAAAAAACAAGATGAATCCTCGACTGCGCGCGGTCAAAATATATGCCTCCGCCATTGCCAGATCAGAAAAATATCGCACATTCATCTATTCATTTTGCTTTATAAAATGACACTTTTGACCTTGACCTTTGACCTTGTGACCCCAAACCTAATCAGACCATATTCATCTGGTGATAGATGCTACCCTTAAATTTGAAGTTTACATCTTAATTGGTTCCTGAGATACCGTGATGACAAACTCATTATCGATTTTCACATCTTGACCTCTGTAACCCTTGACCTTTAACCTATGTAATTCATAATCTAATCAGATCATTTTCCTATGGTGGTACATACTACACCTAAGTTTGAGCTCATATCTCGATTGGTTACGAACTCAATACATAAAATTTCACTATTTGACCTCTGTGACCTTGACCTTTGACCTACATACTCCAAAATCTAATCAGATCATCTTCCTATGGCGGTACATACTACACCTATTCATATTTTATCCTTGAAGAGTAAAATAAAATTTTAAACAGTAGAAATATTAAAAGGACCATCATCACAAGAAAAAAAAAAAATTAGTTTTTGAAAATTAAGTTTTCTTTGTGAAAGTCTTCAGAATAACAGCGATGCGGATCCAGACTCCCCCCCCCCCCCCCCCCCCCCTCCCCCCCTTAGTAAAATTAAAAAGAATAAAAAAATAAAAAATAAAAATGAGAGACAAAAAATTTGTGATTCATGACTGACTCAGTCAATTGACCGATACAACCCCCTATGGCCGAAATATGATTACCTTTTTGATATGGCCAAAGACCAAATAAATTGTAACACCACCCTCCCCCTCACTTATCGTTAGGCCAGCGTAACAAGAAAAAAAAATTGATTATCTTTTTGTACCAAAATCCGAAAATCCAATTTTGGGCCCCCCTCTCATCTGGATCCACCAAGTTGCACTTGGAATCTCGCCACAGTCCCACATGCATTTGCTGCTGCTAGTGTGAAACACTCGTGCACTCCCTGCCCCCACTTAGGCAGTAAAACCATACAGTATGCGTGCAGTGGCGGATCCAGCGGGGGGGGGGGGGGGGGGGGGGGGGGGGGGGGGGTGTTGGTAGGTGTTAATTTTTAAATTTTTTGGCCTTCGGCCATCAAAGAGGTCATTAAGTATCAGCCATACGGGTAAGGTTGGGTCAATCGGTCCCCTGTTCTTTTTTTTTACTACATATTTTTTCTTTCTTTCTTTTTTTTCTTTTTTTTTTTTTGCTAGGGGGGGGCCCTGGATCCGCGTTCTTGGCGGTCCCAAATTTAACCGGAAAGGTGGTATATTTTAGGTTCTCATGTCGGGGAAAAAACCCTGAGAAATCAATGAAATAGGAGTCTTTTAGCATTCCCCCGCCCCCTATTCTTTAATTAGGGGTATTTTTTGATACTTTGAAGACAAATCTTGAAATTAGGTCCTGAATAGGGTCCAAAAACGTGAGAAAATGGGGTAATTTTATTGGCTACCCCTCAAAAAGCTGTGATAGGGGGGTAATTTTGGTGCAATTACCCTCCCAAATGCCTGTAATAGGGGGTAATTTTGACACACCTTCCCGACTGAAAGGGGTAGCCTATCTCTAAGAATCTAGAATCAGCATACGTGTATGGTTGACCCCCTGAGCTACACACTAATAGCTGTTAAAGGCTTGTAAATAAATCATTTCAGTTTTTTAATCAGTTTCCTCCCTAAATTGATGGTATCAGTTATTCGATGAGAAAATCAATGCATAAAATTATATCTTATGTCTTATGCCTCAATTAAATGCACTCACTTTTGTTCCCAATTTGTCTACAGTTGCAGTATCCCTTAGATTTGATTCAAAGAGGAAAAAAAATGTTTTTGACAAACGACCCTCCACAGTCTTCAACTCTGGTAAATTCTAATTTTGGATACTATTTTGTATAAAAATATAACTTACATGACATAATTATTTGTTTGTATGAATTACATTTTCTGTCTGGATTCTCCTTTTTCTTTCTTCCTTTCTTTCTTTCCTTCCTTCCTTCCTTCCTTCCTAATTCCTTCTTCCTTCCTTCCTTCCTTCCTTCCTTCCTTCCTTCCTTCCTTTCTTTCTTTCTTTCTTTCTTTACTTACTTTTTTTTTTTTTTTTTTGAGGGTGACTGTTTAACCTTACCAAAGCATTATTCAATAAGTTAAGACTAGCTTTAAGATTTTATAGTATTTATTTGATCACCTGATGTCAACTACTGACATAATGCAGTGGCAGATCCAGGCAGGGACGCAGGCCACGGGACACGTGCCCCCCCCCCTATTATTTGGAAACAACTCATTGACTGCACGTTAAAATCAGAAAAATTGGCGGTGCCCCCCTATTCTGAAATCCAGGATCCACCAAGTACTGTAATGGTTCATCATCATCACCGTCGTCATTCATTATATTTCCTCATTATCATTATTTCATCTTCAACGCATCACCATCATCATTATCAATCATCATCACCATCATCATCATCATCAATCATCATCATTGTCGTTATCATCTTCCCATCATCATCATCACCATCATCTTTATCATCATTATCATTATCATTTTCATCATCATCATCATCACCACCAATCACCATCATCATCATCACCATCATCTTTATCATCATCATTATCATTATCATTATCATCAATCATCATCATCATCATCAATCACCATCATCATCATCACCATCATTTATCACATCATCGATCATCATCATCATCATCATCATCATCATCATCATCATCAAAAATAGATTTAAAAGCATCGCTTTAGATCAAATTTGTTAGTTGATACAAAACAACTATCAATAAAAAAAAAAATAAGAAGCGGTAGGCCTACGAGACACATGTACACTTACGTGGGTTCCACACAGGGTAGGTCACCTCCAAGATGAAGTACGTTACCGGACGAGAACACCGAGTCATGGTTGTTGTTTTTGAGCCGAATATACGAGCTCGTAACCAGGTTTACCTGAGATTCTCATAAGTCGACCGGCGGGTAAAATCTGTTATTTATCAACCCAAAGTTTGTCCAACGAACGTAATTAACTTGAATTTTTTTAAAACGTTCAGAAAATGTTCAGTGATTGTTAGCTGGGGGCTACTCCCAGACGATGCAGTATGTTAGAGCGCCGCGTATAAGCGACGCTTTATCATCTTTGGTATCCAAACCCCTGGAAGTATCCCCATCAAGTGGACCTATAATATTCTTCAAAGAAAAAGGCCTACCTTTTTATTATTTATAGGCCACAGTTTATATATCAATATTTCAAGAGGCTTAATAAAACTCTTAATAGTGATAATGATAATAAAAATCATCAATACATCACGTATAGTTGCAATGTGTATAATGACGAATTTATATAATTGTATGATGTAAATTTATCTGAGTATTCCAAATTGTTGATTGCAATAAGAGTATTAACCCGTTGTATTTAAACTAAGGCTAATCAGGAATCCTAAGCTAATCGTCCAAAGAGCAATTTGCGATAGTGAAAATATCAATCTTCGTGTCAAATTTTTCAGAACACATCATTCTTCCCCCAGTAGGCCTAATTCATGCGCGTATCTGGGGGGGGCTTTACGGCCCGGGCGCCGGGGCGTGCAGGGGGCGCCGAAAAGAGGGGAAAAGGGAGAAAAAGGGGGGAAAGAAAGAAGAAAAGAGGAGGAAAAAAAGAGAAGGAAAAAAGGGGGAAAGAGGAAGGGAAAAAGGGGGAAAAGAGAAGAAGAAAAAAAAGAGAGAGAGAGAGAGGAAAGGAAAAAGGAGAGGGGGAAGGGGCGCCCTTAAAAAAAAATGGGGGGGGGGGCGCCAAATCGACAGTAAACTAAGGGGCGCCAAATTGACCTTAAACTGAGGGGCGTCAAATCGACCTTAAATTTAGGGGCGCCAAATCGACAGTAAACTAAGGGGCGCAAATTGACCTTAAACTTATAGGGGCGCCAAATCGACCTTAAATTTAGGGGGGGCGCCAAATCGACCTTTAATTTAGGGGCGCCAAATCGACAGTAAACTAAGGGTGCCAAATTGACCTTAAACTTAGGGCGCCAAGTCGACCTTAATTTTAGGGGCGCAAATCGACAGTAAACCTAAGGGCGCCAATTTGACCTTAAACTTATAGGGGCGCCAAATCGACCTTAAATTTAGGGGCGCCAATCGACCTTAAATTAGGGGCGACCAAATCGACATTAAACTACGGGGGAGCCAAATTAAGCTTAAACGTAGGGCGCCAAATTGACCCGAAACTTTATAGATGGGGGCGCCAAATTTACCTAAAGCTGAGGGGGCGCTAATTGATATTAAACTTAGGCGCGCAATCTATCTTAACTAAGTAAGGGCGCCAAATTGAAAAAGGAGGAGGGGAAAGGGGCGCCCTTAAAAAATGTAGGGGCGCCAAATCGACAGTAAACTAAGCAACGCCAATAAACTTAGGGGTCCGAAATGGACCTTAAACTAAGGGCGCCAAATTGAGCTTAAACATAGCGCGAAATTGACTTAACATTGGTGACGCCAAATCGACCTTAAACTTATCGGCTCTAAATCGACCTTAAATTTAGGGGGCGCCAAATCAAACTTAAAATTAGAGGGGCGCCAAAATGAGCTTAACGTGGGGCGCCAAATTGACCCGAAACTTAGATGGGAGTGCCAATCGACCTTAAACTTAAGGCGCTAATTAAATCGACCTTAGATTTAGGAGGGGCGCAAAATCGACCTTAAACTTGGGTGCAAAACGACCTTAAATTTATGGGGCGCCAAATCGAACTTAAACCTATAGGGGCGCCAAAAGATTCTTAAACGTAAGGGCGCCAAATTTAGATCAAATGTAGGGGCGCAAAAATGATCTGAAACTTATGGGGCGCTGAATTGACCTGAGACTTAAGGGCGCTGATTTAACCTGAAGTAAGTTAAGGGGGTGCCAAATCGATCTTAAATTAAAGGACGCCAGATTGAGCTCAAATGTAAGGGCGCCGAATTGACCTGAGACTTAGGGGTGACAAATTTATCTTAAACTTAGTGGCTCCAACTATATCCTATTTACCTGAAACTAAGGGGCCCCAAAAAACACACACAAATAAAAACAGAATGGGTCTTTAAAATGGTTTCTATCTAGAAATAGCAAAATTTTAAAATTCCATGCCTCCTGGTTTGTATAATTACATAGCAACATTTTCGCTCGCGCTTCGCGCTCTCATCATCTTTTCCCATTGATTTATTACATTCTGTCGAGGAACGCGTAAAATGACCTGTTTTCTAATCATTCGAATGCATCAAAGTTTCCGTTCCCTATTCCCACACGCCTATGTTTTTCCTCTTTTACCAGAATTTACATTTTGGGATTCGAACCGTCAAAACATTTAAATTTACTTGTTTTCACATTACATTTTATATTACTTAATCTTTTTTTTTTTCTTCTTTTTTTGCATTTCAAATTTATGTTCAACATATTAGCGGCGACAAATTGAGCTTACACGTACGGGCGCCAAGATGACCTGAAACTTATGGGGGCACTGAATTGAAGTTAAGGGTATGTCAAATCGATTTTAAAATTAGGGGCGCCAAATTGAGCTTACACTTATAGGGCGCCCAAATGATCTGAAACTAAGGGGCGCCGAATTTACCTGACACTAAGGGGGCAACAAATAGGTTTTTAAAATATGGTCTCTATATAGATAGAGCAAAATTTCAAAATTCATGCATCCGGGTCTGTATATACATAGCAAAATTTTCGCTCGCGCTTCGCGCTCACATCAGTTTTTTCCCCAATGATTTATTAAATTGTGTTCCTGAGGAACGCATGAAATGTCCTATTTCTAATCACTTGAATACATCAAAACTTCCGTTCATGCTTCGCGCTCGCCTGTGTTTTTCCTCTTACCAAAATTTACATTATGGGATTCTAACCATCAAAACATTTCAATTTATTTGATTTCACGTTACATTCATTTTTGCATTTCAAATTGACCTAAATCTTAGGGGGCGCCAAATTGAGCTTAAATGTAGGGGCGTCAAATTGACCTGAGACTTAGGGGCTCCATCTTTATTTTGAACTTAGGGAGGTGTGCCGAATTTACCTGAAACTATAAGGGGCAACAACTTGGTATTTGAAATATGGTCTCTAAAATTTTTAATTCCTCCTGGTCTGTATACCGAGTGAGTCAAAAAAAAACTTTACACCTAGAAAAATGTCAATTAAAAGAAAACTAATTTATGAACCCTAAATTATTTTACATATTCTGAAAGAGTAACTCCTCCCGCATATTCTGGTACCATGCAATGCCATGTTTTCTCATCATTCAAAGACATCAAAATTCCGCTTTCGCCTGTGTTTTTCCTCTGACCATAATTTGCATTATAGGATACTAATCATCAAGACATTTAAATTTATTTGCATACACGTTACATTTATTTTTGCATTTTCCCAGGGGCATCAAATCACCTGAATCGTACATGTATGGCGCCAATTCAAACTAACATTTAGGGGACGCCAAATGATTAGTTGGCGCCAAATTGAGCTTAAACTTAGGGAGGGAAGCAGAAGGATAGATAAGCAGCTAGATAGATAGATATTCATCTCTCTTTCTGTATTTCATAATCATGTAAAATTACTGGGCAGCATACGGTCTTTAAATTATGGAGGCCAAATTGATCCTAAACTTCAGGTCTCTATTACATAGAGCAAAATTCCTCAGGAACACAACGTAATAACTCTTTGGAAAATGAAGCTCGCTTCATTTTCCAAAGAGTTATTACGTTGTGTTCCTGAGGAATGCATAAAATGTCACGTTTTCAGAGATCATTCCGATACATCAAATTTCTGCTCGCGATTCACGCTTGCCTATTTTTTCTTTCTTCTAACCAGATTATGAGGATTCTGAACAACAAAACATCAATATACATTTGTTTGATTTCACATTACTTGATGGACAAATTTCACATGATTTTATATGGCTTGCTTTCAAATCGTTTTGATGGACAAATTACAGCTCCCGTTCATATGATATTCAATTCAATTCAATTCAGTATTTATTAATTCCGTTCTTTCAGGAAAAAAAAACACAACAAAATAACATAACAATCATATAAACATAATCTTAAAAACAACGTATTACAAAATTAATTGAAATTTAAAGCACAATCTTAGGCATAAATATCTTGTTGCATTTGAAGAAAAAACAGAATAAGAGACATGTTAAAAAGCATAGCTTGTAGATTACATGCCCCTATAAAGTGAAAAAAATACAACGCATAGCAATTCCATTATTTTATGTTGTGCTATTCAAATATAAATTCTACGCATATATACATATTATTTTACAAAATTCTGATGAAGAGCTAAAAAAAAATTGATACCCTAATTGCTTAGAATTCTTTGCTTTCTGATCGTAAAGTAGAGGGGGAAAAAATCTGATCGCGCTTCGCGCTCGTATTTAGAAACATTCGTATTTTCATCTATAGCGGTAATACCTCATACCTAGAAATTCTTTTCCATGAACTCACCATTGGCAAGTATTAAAAAACAAAACAAACAAACAACCAAAAAAAAACAAAACAAAACAAACTTCAAATAAATTATTATTCAAAACCTTTCAACATACATTTAAGCCGTAGGTCTATGTTTGCCTGGCGGGGGGGGGGGGCGCCATATTTTGAAAAGTACACAGGGGCGCCAAATTCACGTCGGGCCCCCCAGGGTGCGAAATCCTGGATACGCGCCTGTAATTGTACTATTTTTAAAAATATATTATTTTCCCCTTTTTTCTCCTTTCCTTTCGTTTCTTTTCCAATTACTTTGACAAATAATGGGGCCCACCCCTGCCCCAGACATGATCAGGTATCGGGCCTAGACATGAAAATTAAAGTTGTATCATGAGAAAGGGTTCAGAACTTTTCGTCATGTATAGTCATTGTATTACATTATTTTCATCACAATTCAGCCCCAGGTATAGAAGTGAGAGAAACAATGTTTATATCATCTATATTTACTTCTTTCTGGTTAATTTCTGAGTGATATCTTGCAGACCAACCAATGAAAATATACTAAACTCTCCGATCAAGTACTTCCTCTGGGCAACCAAAACTCTTCAACGTGTGTAGGGTGGCTGGAGTCGGTTGCCTGCTAAAAATCATGAACTCTAATATATAAAAATGGGGGTAGAACAGGCGCGGATCCAGGATTTTCCAGAGGGGGGGGGGGGGGGGGGGGGGGGGGGGGGGCCCAACTTTGAAAAAAAAAATCTTGCGAGCGGAGCTCTATGGGCCTATACTGACCTAATTTTTTTATATTTTACTCCTATGAAAACGATATAATAATATATAATAGCAAAAAAAAAAAATATAAAAAAATCGGTATATTTTAAACAAAACTTTTGTGGTTTGAATATGTATTTTAAATTGCCACCATGAAATGAGAACTTTAAGGTAAAAATTTGAGTTAATTGTGCATTATATACCCTACTTAATTGGTATCTGCGAGCGCGAAGCGCGAGCCGAAAATTTTGAACTCAAAATTGGAGTTATTCGTGCATTATGATTTAGTATCCGCGAGCTGAACATTTTGAGTTAATTGTGTATTAGATTACATACCAAGGTGTCAGGAAACTACCCTCTTGAACTGGTATCTGCGAGCGCGAAGCGCGAGCTGAATATTTAGGGTTTTAAAAGATATATGGAATAAATAAAGGGGCACTTTCTAGTATTAAAAATTGTAGATAATTGTGTATTATAGACTCTATTTAGTATCCGCGAGCGCGAAGCGCGAGCTGAAAATTTTGAGGTAAAATTTTTAGTTAATTGTGTATCATACTATATACCCTATCTGCGAGCGCGAAGAGCGAGCCGAAAATTTGGGGTTTTAAAAGATATATAGAATAAATAAAGAGGCACTTTCTAGTTTAAAGAATCGTAGATAATTGAGTATTATAGACCCTATATAGTGTCCGCGAGCGCGAAGCGCGAGCTGAAAATTTTGAGGTAAATTTGGAGTTATAGGTGCATTGTGATTTAGTATCAGCGAGCGCGAAGCGTGAGCCGACAATTTGGGGTTTTAAAAGATATATGCAATAAATAAAGGGGTACTTTCTAATATGAATCTTTTTCAAAGATAATTGTGTCTTATAGACCCAATTTAGTATCCGCGAGCGCGAAGCGTGAGCTGAAAATTTTGAGTTATTTATGCAATATATACCCTACTAAATTGGTATCTGCGAGCGCGAAGCGCGAGCCGAAAATTTTGAGCTCAAAATTAGAGTCATTTGTGCATTATGATTTAGTATCCGCGAGAGCTCAAAATTTTGAGTTAATTGTGTATTAGATTATATACCAAGGTGTCAGGAAACTACCCTCCTGAATATTCGGGGTTTTAAAAGATACATGGAATAAATAAAGGGGCATTTTCTAGTACAAAAAATTGTAGAAAGACCCTATTTAGTATCCGCGAGCGCGAAGCGCGATTTGAAAATTTTGAGGTAAAATTCTTAGTTAAATGTGTATTATACTATATATACTACTTAATTGGTGTCTGCGAGCGCGAAGCGCGAGCCGAAAATTTGGGGTTTTAAAAGATATATAGAATGAATAAAGGGGCACTTTCTACAGTGCGTATCAATAAAAACGGGACAGTTTTGAAAAGTCTGTCAAAATTTCGTTTTAAATTATTGTGTCTTTATTTTGATGTTAATAGATGCTCTGAAGTGTTATCTTTCAGATGCCATTAAAAGAAATAAGTTTCGTTCATGCTTGAGCGCACACGGAACGTTTTTGTCAGGGGCTCAAAAAGAGGCTTGCGCACAAAATGGAAGAAAATGAGAAATATGATCATCAGACTTTTTGCTAATCAGCAGACTTCCTCTTGACCTTTTTATTATCTTTACCATTTTTTCGAATTATGCTTTCAAATTCATTTACAAAGCTATTTATTTACTTGAATTGTTTTCTTTTGTTTTTGTAGGGTTTTTTTGTGTTTTTTGTAAGGTTTAATTGTTAGCATGTTATCTTTTAGCATTGAATATTCCTTCAAACTTACAAAAAGAAATGTTGTCAAACCAAGTAGGCCTAAGGGGATTCGATTGGTTGATTGATTTATCGATTGATTGATTAATTGTTTGATTGATGGATTGATTTATTGATTGATCGATTGATTGAATGAAGGAGTGATAGATTGACCATTTGAATGATTTATCGTTTGATTAATTCAATGATTGTTTGAATGATTGATTGATTGATCGATTACTTTTTGATTAATTGTTCAAATGATTGATTAAATCGTTGGGAGAATCATAAGAAATCGACTCAAAAGACTAACATAATCATTGATCAGTGAAAAGCAACAATCAATCCGAATGGGAGTACCTGATTCAGAATAGTAACGATTCAGAATAAATAATACCCTTTGAATTTAACGAAAGCCTTTTTTCCATTTTTTTAACCCCCCCCTGTCAAAACCTTTCCGTGTTCGCTCAAGCATGAACGAAACAAATAAAGCAATCAATCAGTAAATCAATCAATCAATCAATTGACCAATTAACCAAATCCCCTTTCTTGGGTTGACAAAAAAGTTGTTTTTTTTTTTTTTTTTTAGTTTGAAGGATTATTCATTGCTAAAAAACAACTTATTGAAATGAAAAACAAAAACAAGAACAAAACAATTAAAGCAAATAAATAGCTATGTAAGTGGACTGTGAAAGCATAATTAGAAAATTATGGCAATGATAATGAAATGGAAGTCTGCTGATTAGCAAGAGGTCTCCTGATCATATTTCTCATTTTCTTTCATTTTGTGCGCAAGTCTTTTTTTGAGCCCCTGACAAAAACGTTCCGTGTGCGCTCAAGCATGAACGAAACTTATTTGTTTTAATGGCATTTGAAAGATAAGACTTCAGAGCATTTATTAATATCAAAATATAGACATCATAATTTGAAACGAAATTTTGGCAGACTTTTCAAAACTGTCCCGTTTTTATTGATACGCACTGTAGTATAAAGAATTGTAGACAAATGTGTATTATAGACCCTATTTAGTGTCCGCCGAAAAGTTGGGTTTGAAAACTAAAAAGGGGCTCTTTCTAGTATTCCCACGAGGCCGACTATATTCCATCGTGGCCGAGGGCTCACGAGGCCGAGGGTCCACGAGGCCTTTTTTTCTTTGTGAAATTTTGAAACTTTAGTTTTAAACAGTTTTTCCTCATTTTTACTTTTCGTCAGTAATGTATTTCTTTTCCTTAAAATATGAGAAAAATCGCCTTCGTGGACCCTCCCCCACATTAAAGGCCTTAGTTATGGTCGTTTAGAACCCAATTAGGCCTATTTCGCGCTTCTTATTGAATAAAGTTTTGGGAATATTATGCAAACACCGGGTTTATTCCCTTCTCTTTCTTTCTTTTTCTTCTTTTTCTTCTTTTCTCTCCCTTTTCCCCTTCTTTCTCCCTTTTTCTCCTCCTTTTTTTTTTTTTTTTTTTTTTGGGGGGGGGGGGCCCGGCGCCCCCCTGGATCCGCGCCTGTAGAAGTCTTACTGTAGAGTACAATATTAAAAGGAAGAAAAATCTACATTGTAAACTTACCTTGGCCTTGTGATAAGCACAGAAACACTCCTGAAAGGAAAAGCAAAATAAAGGCCCCTTTCTCCATCGCTCGCTAGTATAATTATGGAGAATACATTACACGTTCATTTTGGAGAGAAACTTGAAGATTGCATACAAATGGGCGTGGCAAAATACTGTAACAGTGCCAACTGGAATAATAATAGCTGATTCGATAAAAAGCATTAGAAAAAGCGTCCATCAAAAGTACCAGTCAACACCCATCACGGTGGTTGTCGTTATTCTCAATAATGTGATATTTTTTAACTTGAATTGTTTGGTAAATCCGTTTCCTTTCTTTGCATTATTATTCTTTGAATTTGTTCACTTCCGGGATCATGCATGTCAAGAACATATTTCCTTCAACTTAACGAAAACAAGCTTTTGCTTATAACAATTCTCCTGTACAGTGCGTCCCAGAAAAAAAGTAAACCCAAATTTGAGAGCGTTATATCGAGATTCCATAGCTTGTGTGACTCTGTTATTCATTTCATAATAAAGAGTAACTCATATTTTATTCTTATCAGACTTATAACTATGTTGTGACGGATGACTGAGCACTTGGGCTTTAAAAAAACAAGCGTAAAAATTGCCTCGTACCAAGTTTGGGCAAAAGCAGCCCTTGATTTTTATAGTCCAAGTAATCATTTGTCCCTTATGAATGGACTCAAGAAGGCTGACCTCAAGCAAAGAATGAATGATCAGAATGCCAGGTTGCTTCTGATAAAACTTTATACAAAGTATTATTGACAAAGTTGAAAAAAAACTCGATTGCTCAGTCATCCATGACAGTACAGGTATAAATTTGATATCACTGGATAGAATATGAGTTACCCTATGCCATTATATAAAAATTAATGACACATAAGTTATACCATGTCGATACGAGGCTCTCAAAGTTGGGATTAAATTTATTTGGGATGCACTGTAGCCTATAGGTTGTCCATGATATCATGTTGTCACCATCAGGCGCGGATCCGGGGGGCCCAGCGGATCTGGCCCCAAGCAAAAAAAAAAAAAAAAAAAAAAAAAAAAAAGGGGGGGGGGGAATAGGGAACAATCTTACCTACGAACCCCATAAACCAACCCCTATGATTGATATTTGATGACGAAGGCCGAACATTTTTCAAAACAAACAGGAATCGGTATAGAGACCTTCATATTCTTCAGTGGAAGTGGATATTCCAATCTAGAAAGAGTGATTATGATGTCGATATGTCGGTAAATATATTTTGTGCAATAAAGGTACCATGTAATCAAAAAGAGACTGAGGCTTGCAAATCAAAAGTTAAATTATGAATAAGATTTCCATATTTTTCTTCATCGTGAATAACGCATGTCATTAAACTTGATCTAAGAGGCATATTTTCCTAATAGAGATAACAGACACCAGATTTAGTTCAATAACAGGAAAACGAGAAGTGTTGAAGGTTTTCACCTTAATCTGGTTTTGAAACATCAAAACATAACACTGGGCTTCGATTGTAATTCTGAGGAGAGAAAAAGAAAAATGAAAACGGATAGTGCACATGGGGAAGAACAATCACCATTGCTATATTATTGACACACGAGAGAGACCTCTTAAAACCTATACATGTAGGGTACATGCAGGTAATGGCCCCCTAAGCTCATTTGCCTAATTTGCATAAAATTGCAAAATGACCGAAAGTCTAATCTTTGTTTATATGAATCAATAACTACTGCTCTAACTTTTATTGTGAAGAAAAACAATTATTACCAACCCCCCTGTCTGCAATATTCAAATGTTGACGTCATTACCAAAGTGCCCATATTACCTGCATGTGCAGGTAATATGGGCACATGTATTTAATGTATGTTTTAAAAACTACAATGACTCTACCATTTCTGGAATTTGCTTAAAATGTTGAAAATCATTAACTTTAAGATATCATTTGAAATTAGAAGACCCTTCAGTAAATACTTTGACTATATATTTCATTGTTTTGTATTTTGTATATTATTTCTTTTTTTAAAATAATATTTAAATATTATTTTAATTATTCAAGTCAATATAGGCCTACAAAAAGTTATTTATATTGATTATATACTGTGAATATACCCAAAAAAATCGTAGCTAAGTGATTGATGCCTCATCCCAATACTAAGTATACCAGAATCATTTCCGCCATTTTGGATGGCCCATATTACCTCCACTAATGTTGCTTTGTCAGGCAAGCATTCAATGCCACATTGCACCCCTTCACTACAACAAATTGACCTGTACACGCTAGTATGATCAAAATGAAACTATAAGCTTACTAAATATACAAAACAATTGAGGTTACCCCCTTAAACACTCTTTCACCATCATATTCTGTGAAATATCAAATTTTACATCAGGGTAAAAAAATGCCGGATGTTTTACGTACCTTGTTGGTTTTCAGCAATTTTCTCAGAGAAATTTCGGCATCAGATGCTCTCACGACGATATATTTTTGTATACAGTTCATATGAACAACATTATGGTGCTCACACCGGTCACCGGTCACCGGTCGATGGTCACGACATGATTTGCTTCAGGTGGCCCATATTACCTGCTGGCCCATATTACCTGCATGTACCCTACCTGGCAGGTCATTTTATTCATTAAAGTCTTTGTATCTACCCATTTTCAATTACATTAAAACTAGACTTATCTTATCTTATTTTATTTTGTTTCATTTACAAACTTTGCTAGTTGGGCGTGATTTTGTACTATTCTGTTTATATATATTTTTTAAATAAAGAAAATATCGATTACAAAGAAAATTAGAAACATATTGTATTAAGATAATCAGCTCATTACTTGAAAGGGGTCGTCAAAAGTAAAAAGTGTCGAATACGCCATGTTTACGTTTTCTTTTTCAATTTTGGGATATTTTTCTTTTCATTGTAGTAAATATCTATCAGTAAAAAATAGTATTGTTCTTTTTTAATTATTGAACAAATAGGAAACGTGGAAATCAAACATTTTCTCTAAACGAACACGTGATTTTTATTTAAAGCGAAAATACGAATATCATTTATACTTATATAAATGATCCTGAGTGCATTGTTTAGCTGACGCATTAGAGATGATAACCCTTATTACAAAGTGTGGAAAGGAGAGAGTGAGAGATGGAAAGGCAGAAAAATAAGATAGAAATTGTATGCTTTATCGAATTAAATAAAGTTTTTATCAATTCATTTTCAAAATATGTGGCTCTGTTAATGCTATAGTCACATTTTCCGTACGGTGCCCGTACGGCAAGTCGAAAACAGACGTTTTGTGTATTTTTGTACGAGCCGCGCCGCGCAACAATGATTAAAACGGTTGTTTTCGACTTGCTGTACGGGTATTGTAGGGGAAATGTTACTCACTGCGGCAGTGAACGTGTGACTGGATAATCATATACCAACAAGAAAGAAAAAAAAGAAAAAAAGAAAAAAAGAAGCAGAATCGGGATTTTCCCGATTTGATCTTTTTTCGACCTTAGGAAGCTAAGATATCCGTACGCATCCGGTTTAGTTTCAGCATCACATTTCAATGCTAATAAAGAATTAATCTCTTTATATTAAAATAAAAACATTTTCTTAAATATCTTGCAGTGGAACAACCGCGCCCTGGTGGAGAGAATAAGTGTCCCACAGTGTGAAAACCCCCAATGTGAACCACAATGTGAAAACACTGTGAACACACTAAAATCATCTTCATGCTGTTAATTGAGCGTTTTAATACTGTGAAACACATCTTCACAGTGTGAAGGGGTAAATTAACAATGTGAAACCGAACACTATGTGAATATTATGCGGAAACCCATATCATAAACAGTGTGAAATCATCACCGCATTATTGATTAATATCGATCGTTTTAACATAGGTCTATAGTTGACCATGTGTACACAATGTGAACACAATGGCCCATATTCTGCTATGAAGACTGAGTTTGTTTGCATCGCAAGTTTGTACAAAGCTATTGTGCGATCCGCATCAGACAAAAAGGATCGCAGGGCATCGCACAATAGCTTGTGCGAACATGCGGCGCATACAAACTCAGTCTTCATAGCAGAATATATGGGCCAATGTGTTCTTTCCAGAAGGGCGGACCCAGAATTTGGAAATATGCAGAGGGGGCACAAAAATAGAGGGCGCGCAGACAATTTTTTCTAATACAGTATAATGTCCTGAAACATAAAAGAAAGACGATAAATTTTACGATTGATTGTAAGTCTATTGTACACGGTTTACCATAGACTTACGACTGAAATCAATCGTAAGATTGATCATCGTATCTTTGCTGTCAAAGGACAGTACTACTAACTGTCAGTAGTGTTATTCACATCAATGTGTGATCCTCAATAAAGAGCATGGATGCACGTATATATTGCAACCTACCTTGATCCAAAATAGTCACGATGAACGATTTATTTGGAGTTTTCAGAAGAAAAAGAAAAAGAAATAGACTGATTAAGAACGGATCCACTTTAATTTAATTTTTCGGCGTTCACAGTTAGTTGCTTATGGTTATGCAAATTCATTGGAATAGCAGAGATTTGCCTTGAAAACGTGAATTATTTTCGTGTTATTGCATACGACATGATTATTAATAAGCAGATCTGAGAACAAAAATATTTATCTCTGAGCTCTTTCTCACTCCACCCTAGCTTTCTGTCTCACACGCACACACATACTTGTACACACACACACACACACACACACACACACACACACACACATACTCCCACTGGACAATACTAGATATGTCGCATAACAAAAGACATTCTCTTCAAATGCAGTGATTACAAATGCACAATGTATATCGAAAAAAAGAAGATAATCCATTGTTTTAAGGGACGATATTCCAAACTCGTCTATTTTTGAAAATATATTCAAGTTATAATTAAAGACAAAATATTCACCTTTTTCCTTTTTTTTTGTTGTTGTTTTTGTATTGTATTTATTCAGACAAACACGTCTAGGGAACTGAAAAGGGTTTGAAAACCCGTACAGGTCTGCACCCCCGATAAATAATAAAATTACAAGAAAATCAATATTGCATCAGATAAACAAAGTGACATAATAGTCATTATAAAAGCGATACATCAAATAATCCAAATGTACACAATTAAGTTAAAATCGGAAGTATGTACGTGAGTAAACAGATAAAATAACATTCCAAAATATATATATGATTATACAATTTATTAAACACACTAGAAATTTTTGCAGCATAACCAACGTTAAAAAAAAACAAGTTTACATGGTAAATGAATACGGCACATGTCATGAGTTGGGTGGAAAATGCGTTACATGTCCAAAAATTGTAGATGTACATTGTCACAATCAAACATCTCTAGTTTCTTAGTAGTAAGTCAGACATGTATAAAAGTATATATATATTGAAAGCAGAGATTGAAAGGAAGATGATTAACATGTTTTTGTGCCTGTATAGGGTGTGTCATAAAAGCTATACAGAGTGTTACAGGAAAAAGTGGTTTGAAAAAGTTCACAAATTTACGCGGCGAATGATTTCTTAATCTTTTCACAAATGAAACGAATCGTCTTGGATTGTGTTAATAAGAGCTATGCTTCTAAAAAATATAAACTTGTAATACAAAATTATTTTTCTAACCGCGCTACAGGGTGTCAAAAAGAAGAAAAAATAGTGCAAAAAGGGCAAAATCCTTCTTTTACACTTG
>CALNVZ010000649.1:7756288-7833237 GCA_940671915.1 Paracentrotus lividus | reverse complement strand
AAATGTAACGCCTCCACCCTTTTACTATACCCCAACTTGTGACACATGACCATATGTATATTATTGATATTAAAGGTTGTTTTTATTAATTTTGATTTTTCAGCACGTTTAATTTTTTTCAGTTGTACCAACACTAATCATATCATATAATTTATAATTTTAGAAAATATTATTAATCGGTGGTACTTGCGTCTTCCTTCTAATTTTACAATGATAGATCTCTAAAAAATTAATGAGATGTAATGCATATTACTGAGTAGGTTGCACATGTGAAAGTGGCAAGTATGATCCCTTTTTTTTAAATTATTATTATTATTATTTGCAAGTTTATGCCAAATATATAAGGATCAAAACTGAATGGGTGCTTTCACTAGTGTCACGTAATACAGTCCTATTCAATGATATGGGACAACAGTCAATAACTCAGTTTTGTTTATTTTCTCAAAACTTGCAAAAATAGGATTGTTAATAATGTATGCAAGCTTATATATATATATTATTCAATTCAAATTCAACTTTTATTGAAAAAAAAACAAAACATGTATCACATCTAAGAGCTGAACAAAAACATGTTCACCATAAAAATCAACAGTTGTTTTGAAAACAAATTTATGAATAAAACAAGCTTAAGGGGTACACTATAAATACTAATTCTCATTAATAAAGTAAAACAAATTGTAACAAATTAAGCATTACTATGTACACGAATTAGAATTACTACACAATGGCAAAAAATGCAAGTAATTACATGTATGGACAGTACAGATTAAACAACTCTTCATTATAAGAGGTAAAGAGCAAGGTAGTGATAAGCATATTTTAAGAAACGAAAGTAACAGGGTGAGAAAGAAATGGAGAGAAGAGGAGAGTAGTAAAAAGAGATAGAAGAGAGAGAATGGCATTAGGAGACTAACGGAGAGAAGAAAGTGAGGGAAAAGGAGAGGATTAAAGGAGAGAAAGATGGTAGAAGACAGAGAGAGAGAGAGAGAAAGAGACGTTAAAAGCGGGGGGGGGGCATTAAAAACAGTACTTCAAATACATTGAGTCATATATACATAAACATTAATATCAAACTTTGCAAAGAAATTTGAGTTGAATATAAGAGGAAAGTAATTAAATAAACTCTACTTTGCATTAGGTCAACATCTGGAAAAAACGAAAGAAGAAGAGAAGCAAGAGAGAGGAATAAAAATAAAAAGATAAAGATAAAAAGGAGATCTCAATTATAGAACTGTACAAGAGAGGGAGAGAGGGAGGAGAAAGTAGGAGGAAGAAGAGAGAAGAGGTTATTGCACAATGCGTAAATAGGTTATCGACATAGTTATATCATTCAAAACATTTCATTCATTTTAGAAGCTTGTAATTGATATGGACCTATATGACACAGCAATGTAGAGTATCTTTAATAGGACCTAATTCCTAACAAATCATACATAAATTGACCATCAAAAGTTTACTCATCATACCATTAATCCATACATATATATGTAAGAGCGTCGGTTCATTGCATTTCTTAATTTTCTTGTAATTAAAAGAAATTTAATTAAGTGTTTTTGGATGTATTTCTTTGAAATAAACTGACATTCCATTGATAAGAGCTAACCTACTATATGCATTCTTCATTGACCCTACGAGGCCTCCGAAGCTAAACCATGAATTCTTCGTCATAAACTCTCTTGATCATGGTATTAGAACTTAAAACGACCCAATTGGTTTTGGTTAACAAGAGTATTTTTCACACTTCCCATTATCTGTGGTGTACCACGCGGTATCACTACACCCTTCTTCTCTTTTCTACCATATACCGCATGCTATGTAAAATTCTCAATTTGTATAAGTTTATTATACTTTTGCAGTGACTCCAACATTTGTATTTCCTCAGCGGACAATGTAAAACAAATCTTTAGATCCAATATAACATTAAGGAGCCTGATTCTCTATCCTAATCACCATGAAATAAATGTTTACAACACGGACGCTACATCAAACGTATTAAAACATACTATAATGTTCAGAAAAAAAGCTACAAAGCGGTAATTTTCAACACCATACAGATTTTTTTTCTCGAAAATATATCCCTCAAAGTGAAAGTATCTAGACGACCTTCAAATATTTTCCGATATTTCTTAAATACGCGCGTCATCTAAAACAACATAAGTTAACCTACACAAAAAACTACTTACAACAGTATTCATTTACATTTTATTTCACACCCAACAAATTAAAGGAAGCCCTAGTAAACTTTAACAAATCTGCCAAGCTTATAAATAGATCAGTTAAAAAAAAAATGATCCTGATTACTGTAGTTTGCAAATGCGTTCTTTTAAATAATATATAGAATCAAATGAAAAAAGAGCTTCTCCTCCACTCCTCTCCTTTCTCTCCTTCATCCTTCTCCTATTAAATCTCAGTTGCATAAAAATCATGATAGTAGGCCCTTAAGTAGCCCCATCCGACCCATCTCCTATTCCTTCTCGAAAAGTGGGGCGAGGGTTACTACCCCCGGGACCTGCCCCATGATACTTACACCTCTGTTATTTTAATTTTCTATTTGATCGCCCATAAATCATAAAAACACTTTTTCAAAGCGACATATGGACGCGGGGCCCATTTTTTATTTATTTTTTTTCTGATTGTAAGGCGAGAGTGCTATGCAATAGCAGCGCAGCTGCCGGAGGTCAGGTTTAAAAAAACCCTCTTATGTGCTAATGTCCTATATGAACGCGATATTGTTAATGTGACGCATTGCCCGCAAATGCACGAAAAAGTTGTAGGGAAAAAATTGGGCGCAAGCATGTTTGTAATTATATCCCTAGGGACAAATGAATAAATTGTCGTGTACCATAGTAGTAACTGTTGGCATTACATTTACATTATTGAAAACTGAATGACGACCACCTACCCCTATTTCGTATGTTGGCCGCCCTGTCTCTCTTAGTATTAGTCCGACAATGAATATATCGTTTTTAGCTCTAGCATAAGAAGTCAAAATAGTAAAGGTTTGGCAAAATCGTGAGATTAGAAAAGGTGTAACTCGCTAGTGCTACTAAGTGTCAGTGTGCTGGATTACGGGGCACTCCTGTTGAAGAAAAAATAACAGGTAAGAAAAAGATAAATAGCTTAAATATTTCATTTCAGAATTTCAAAAATAAATCTATTTTTTCAAGAAAGTATTATATTTTTTCATATATTAATTACCATTTTATGTTTCAGCATACTGATTGTTACTTATTTATCCAAATTTTTAAAAAGTGTCATGAAAAAGGGATTTTTGGGTGATTCACTAACAGTTAAAATCAATCCCAACTTGGGAATATAAATTACCTTTTAGGATTAATAGCCCATTAATTATGGTCCATAGGCCAGTAGTTGGGATCGATTTAAAATGCTTAGTGAATCACCCCCTGGTCTATTTAACAATACGTAATATTGAAAAACAAGTTGATAATAGGTTGCAAAAAATTTAAAAAAAGAATAAGTGGCTGAAAAAATAAAAAAAAAAAATTATTAATTAGAAGGTTGTGCCAAATGGGCTTAAGAAAAATTGCTAGAATGCACCAAAAACGTTCTCGGACACTACATAATTACAGTTAGCGATCACCTATTTTTATGGTTTTGTTTCATAGCCGTAATTCGTGAGTGTTAGGTTTCATATTGTCCAGTCTGTGTACAATGATTTTCTATAAGCCAACCGCACAGATTTCCAATCAGCTTAGCTGGTAAATTGAATTCGCGATCAACTGGAGATTAGGGCATTTTTAAGACTGAATTTTAGTCTACACATATTACCTTGAATATGAATATTTCGCTGGGATTGCAGATGTCGAAATCGTATGCCGCCTCTGTCGATGTCGTCTCACTTCTGTGGACATCATAGTCACCTCTGTCGCATCGTAGTCGCTTACAGTTGACATCGTAGCGCGCGATCTGTCGACATCGCGAAGTCGCCTTGTCGGATTACACTCATCTCAGTCGACACCAGTAATCCGTTTCTGTCGACGTCAATAGTTGTGCCTCTGTTGTCACAAGGAGGTGAATGATGAATACAGTATAGACCACATGATCCTAATGCTGTGTTGACCTTTGAAGTATCTGTGAGTGAACTTGATATGTCGTGTGTTCGAGCCTGGGTCATCTGTCATGTTCGATGCGTGGACTGGGAAATCCCGTTGGTTGGAGCTGGTGTTATAGTTTTGGTAAAGACTATATAGGAACAGGCCCGTACTGAGGATTTTTTACGGGGGGGGGGGGGTTCGAACCCTACACCACTGCCATGTGGCACCTTCTTTTAAGGAATGAATTATTCGAGCGCGAAGCGCAAGCCAAAATTTTGCCTTATAATGATCTAAGGCTGTATGTTTATGCACATTTTCCTCTTATTTGTTTTTTAAGAATTATTTTTTTGAAAAAGTGAAGATTGCCTCCTTTAAAGCAAAAATGAATTGCGAGCGCGAAGCGCGAGCGGAAAAATTATATAGCATCACTTCAATTTTTGACGTTAGGAATAAATTAATGGGCTTCCCGAAGAGAACTTTGTGAGCGCAAAGCGCGAGCCGAAAATTTTGGCTTATAATGACCTAAATGTAGTGTATTTTAGACACTTTTTGCCTCTTTGTTATATATTTTTTGTTTTAATTCCTTTAGAAGCTGATGACCACCTCCCTTAAAAAATGCGAGCATGGACAGAGAGCGGAAAAACAATAAACTAGTAATCACTTTGTATTATGGGCATCAAGAATCATTGAATGGGTCGTAATCAAGGGGTAAACTTTGGGAGCGCGAAGTGCGAACTGGAAACTTTCCTTATAATAACATAATAAATTTTTTCACACTTTTTTGTCCATTATTTGTTTGTTTTAATTTTTCACAAGCGGTCACCTTCTTTAAATAAAAACTGCTAACGCGAAGCGAAACACAAAAAAATTCCACTTCGTATATCTGGGCATCAAGAAGCAGTGATTGGGGCGTGTTCTAGGGGTTAACGTTGCGAGCGCGGAGCGCGAGCCGGAAATTTTCCGTATATTGAAATGAAAGTATGGGTTTTTCACACATCTTGCCCTTTCTTTGTTTTAATTTCTCACGAGCTGATGATCAGCTCCCTATAAAAAAAAAAGAAATTATATGAAGATAGCGCCTTTAGAATATTTAAACATGGGCAGCAAATCTCTAGTGAAAACGGTTCTATATACAGACCTATATACCATATTGTTGTAGTTGTTGTTGTTGTTTTTTTTTTACTAAACCCCTCAAAAAATGTCTTGCAATTCAACTTTGAGCCCTCATATCTTTTTATTTGATTGTTTATGATGGTTAAATTTGATATCATTGGAAAGTTGATTTATTCTTGTCACATTAGAACCCCATTTGTGATGGTTATGTTATCTTGAATGCACAGTACTCGCAAACTCGAATGAAAGTCAGAAAAGGAAAGTTGCCAATAGAATGGCTATTGCTTACATCGAGTTCTTAACTGTATAAAAGGTTTTTGTGTTTTTTGTGTTTGTTTGGTTTGTGCTTAGGCGCTCAATACAATGTTGGATACTCTTGTTAATGGCAAATAATGTTTCAGGTTAATTTAGTAGTATTTGTTGTTAATTTGTTTGTAAAAAGAACTGTTTTAATAACCAGCGAGTGGTTTGAGCATTACTGTGTATTGGTTACATACAGGTTATTGCAAGTTTCCAGCATAACAAATTCGCTACTCATCTCTTTTCATCCATCTCCAAAACAAAGCAAGCAGTATCAAAACAAACTTTTTTTTTTGTCCATTTCAGCACACATCGTTCTCTGTTCTTGAACCGTATTTATCCTCTTTCACTCCCCCTCCCTCTGTTCTCTACTCATGAAAAATAAGCACTGCCAGCAAAAAGCTTGGGCAAGGCACATTTCATCTTCCAAACAATAAGTGAAAACATTGAGGAATAATGCAGACCATTAATGATACTCATAGAAACTCTGCCTTTCAACATAGCCATCATTTGGCAATTTCCACTTCTGACTTTGATTTGTTTCGGGAATACTGTGCATTCAAGCATTGCACAACCTTTACAAATGTGGTATCAGTGTAAAGAGGAATAATGAACTCCATGGTATAAATTAATGAATTATAGACAATTAACAAAAAAGTACGAGGACTCAAGATTGAATGCAAGACATTTTTTGAGGTGTATTTCAAATTCTAGGTCATAAAGATTCGTACACAAGCACGGATCCGGGCGGCCTAGGCGGCCCCCCCCTAAACAAAACAAAAAGAAAAAGGGTAAACAGGGGGGGGGAAGGAGAAAACATGACGTGTCCCGATTGACCAACCGAACCTTTAGTTTATGGTCGGTACTTAAAAAAAAAATAACACCACGGTTTTTTAAAGCTTCGTTTCGTTTCGTTTTACCTGCAGCATTTCTGAAAAGTAGGTTTTTTCTCTTTGGGGGGTCAGGCGGACCCCTGCATGCCAGGGGCGGGGTACCCCTTGTTAACGGCCTGGATACCAACCTGAGAATAGGGAGAATTTGTTTAAGCATTTAGCCCGTGAGCATTTGTTATAAATTCATGAGCCCATTATGAAAGAAGCGCATTTTTACAACTTATTACCTCAGACTTCAAAATTACCATGAAGGGGAAACCTTTTTAATATAGCACAGACGAGCGCGGAGCGCGAGCAAAAGAATTCACTTATAAGAACTGAAAACCATGGTATTTCAAGCTGCTTAAAATTCTTATGTTGTTATTCAATGCAGATCATTTGCAATGAAGGGGGGGGAGGGTTCGCCCTCCTTCCGTTTCCTTTTCTTTTTCTTTCTCTCTTTTTTTTTTTTTGGTCAAGCGGACCCTACTCGCCAGCGGGGGGGGTTGTTCGAACCCCGAACCGCCTCCCCCCCCCCTGGTTACGGGACCTGCCTCTCTAACTCCTTTGAAACTCCTCACTCAATCTATCTCCTCTCTCCCTCTGACTCCACCCTATCTATAGCCCCATTCAGACCCTCACTCTCTCCGACTCCACCCTTTCCAACCCTCTTTCCAACTCTCACTTGCTCCCCTTACTTAGTCTCTCTCCACCCTCCCTCTCTTTCCAACCCCCTTTCATAGGTGTTTTACTAAAAGAGGGGCAAAATGAGCAATGGAAAAACAAGCACTTGTGCATTTTCTTTTTAGATTTTATTAAATGTTTGGCAAGATTAAACATACTTTCCTGATTAAAATATAAATCCTATAAGGCAGTCTTCAAAAAATAATATACTAATATATGGCAAACTTAATGCAGATAACATAGAGTAATATTTACGCTTGATAATAATAGTCATTCAAAGATAATATGATCCAAACACAAGTTGATTACTCGCAGTTTACCACTTTAAATTGATTTGTATGTGTAATTTAAAAACAAATATTGCACTGTAACTAAAATTAGCTCATAATATTGAACAAAAATTATAATCAAGATATATTCATATATTGTATGTATGTTCAATATGATTTTGTAAGATATCCATTGTTTTTGTTTTCTCTGTGATGATAATCCAAGGTTGTGGATTTTATATCAATAAATTTGAATTGAATTGAATTGAATTGAATTATACAACACTAAAGATGTATTTCAGGAAGAAGAAAATAAAATGGTTTTAGGACAACTAGCCCCAAACAATTATCCCCACCCAAAATCTACCACCAAACCCTATTCCGGGGGGGGGGGTAGTTGTCCTGAGGTGTAATCGTCCAGGGGGTTTGTTGTCCTGATACATTAAGAAAAAACACATTCATAAAAGTGAAAAACCTCAAGACAAAATGTACATCGTTGTCCAATGAGAACAAACATTTGTCCTCTTTAAGTCGCTTTAGTTGCTGTTACTCAATCCTTAGCTGCAGGGTTAACGTAAGAGTGTCGTTTAGGACAAACCATACTTGGAAGATGATAGTAAAATAATAAATTTATTATCTAAAGGTGCACCATTACAGCATGTTGGCAACACGAGAGGTATACCAAAATCTTGTGTATAGGATCTTAGTGTTTGTTTGTTTTTAATTACGACAACTAACAACATACTTTAGTATAAAATTTCATAAAACAGGAATGTATGAATGGGCCTTGTACTAGGTGCACAGATGCCACTCAGGATCTTTCAAAAATCCTGAAATTGACAAAAGAATCATGACAAAGCGTACATGCTATGTATATGGGCAAAAAGCTAAAAAAAGGGGTGAAATACATAAAAACGCAGTAATTTTAAGTAATAAATTTCCTGAATTAAGGGATTTTTCTGAAAAATTACATAGCTATAATTGTGTTACAGGTACTTGGTACTTGGTAACAAAAAGGATTTTAAATATTGAAAAGAATATGGGATAAATTTGTAATCATTTAAGTGGGCATATAGGCCCTACCTTAATAACATAATCAGAAAGTTGTTTTCTGGCTAACAAAACTAGACACTTTTATTATATTCCAGGACTATACAAGGTTGATGTGGCATTTAGCAGTATTAAAGCATTGTATCAGAAGGAATGTGATCGTTGGCACAGTTGCTCGTCACGTTGTTGATCCATTGGGTCAGGTCATCGTCGATCCTCGAGTAGATTCCATAGCGATTTCGTCGAGAGCATGACTCTCCCTTTGTGTTAATACCTACTATCGCCCACTTGTCATCCCTGCTTCGGCGGTACATCAGGGGTGATCCATGGTCGCCTTGGCAGAGTGGATCTGTCCCAAAGCTAAAGTTCGAGAGACAATGACAATGTCAATGACAATGATATTTTTGTTGTTGTAACGGTAGAGAGATAAATTTAATTTTCAACTAGACGTTGGATTAAGGTTTTGAAATAAAATTTTAAGGAAAAGCATGGTATAATTATCATACATTTGATCAATCTATTTTGTCTATAAATCAGACATAGATTTAAGGAAGTCCAC
Organism: Paracentrotus lividus; assembly: GCA_940671915.1. NCBI lineage: Eukaryota > Metazoa > Echinodermata > Echinoidea > Camarodonta > Echinidae > Paracentrotus > Paracentrotus lividus. The sequence goes on along the minus strand of CALNVZ010000649.1, from coordinate 7,824,335 downwards.
TCTGAAATCAAGTTGGTTTTAATGAAAACAGAAAATGAAACATATGACTGAAGGTTTGATGAAAAGTCCATCAAATGATAACTAGGTTATTAAGAATTAAGTTTAAATTTGTGACGTCACTTGATAGCTCTGCAAATTCCATTAATTCTCCCTTTTTTATGGTTCTTGATAAAGGAAAGTCTAACCTGTTGGAGACCCATTCCCCATGAACCTCAGCCAGAAAATATTCAGGCTCAGTCCTCAATGGGTTAATATGACAAATGCACAGGTAAAATAATTTGTATTCGTGTGAAAAATAACAATTAATGACATTTACAGTAAGTCTTTACAACATAGGACAGCTAGCAATGTCTATGAATACATACCGTTTCCCCGCACATAACATCCTGTCCGTAACATCAAAGCTTTGAAGATCAGAGCGATCTTGCAGATGGACAGTCTGGCATTTGGTCTGATCAACCAAAGGCATTGGAAACTGGATCGGGATGTCATGGGTATACTGCAGTAAACCTGAAGCAGTACCCCAACCTACTATCGTAGGATCGTTCGGTGTATCAGTTTCTGTTCATGACATAATAAATGAAATATAAGGAGTGAATCATTTCGAAGTGTCTTGTGAAGAGTATGAATATTTAATCATGTGTTTCATGATATGTCTTGGTAAAGTCATCCTCTTAGCATTTGATGGTAGCCTTCTTAGTTGGATTCTTTAACGCATGACTGAATAACAGACAATCTTGAGAAGACAACAAAGTCTCACTTGCGCCAAGTGGCTGGGTGAAAAATAAACAAATTGAGAATGTATTACATTATGTGTACGCACAAAGACACACACCAACATATGCCCTAATTTGCACAAACACAAACTACATACACACCCTCCTCACACACACCCACACCCTCACCACACACACATATGCACATACCCACCAGCGCACACACAAATACACACCCTAAACAAACACACCCACACAAACGCACCCACACACACCCTCACTTACAAACAGTTGTTATAGAATTACTACAGCCCGAAAAAATCAATGCTTAATCAGAAAACGGGAAATGATATTAAGTGTGTGTGTGGGAGGATGTGTGTGTGTGTGTGTGGGTGTTGAGAGGATGTGTACACATATTCTTTCAACATTTGTCTTAATTTTCATCCATCCACCTGGTAAAATTTTTTGATTTTGCAGTCTTCTGAAGATTGTCTGTTACTCAGTCATGCGTGCAAAAGAATCAAATTATAAGGGTACCAACAAATGCTCGGAGGATGACTCTACCAAGACATATCATGAAACTCATGATTAATAGTTCATGCTTCAAACGAGACAAATTCAAAATGAATGGACATATTTTTTACTCACACTGTTTATACATTTTTAAAAATTAAACAAATTAAAAAATTTAATAGTAGTTTTCATAGTTAATTTTCATAGTAGAGGGGTTCATAGTAGAAGAAATAGAATCATTTTATTGCTATTATTAACAAGTTTTCGAATTAGAGTGTGTGGATGTAAAAATGATGAACGTGACTGCTGCCGATCTACAGGGAAAAAGTGGAAGCTATGGAAAATGATTATGATAATGGTGGCATCTTTTATTAAGGCCTAGGTCTGTCAATACTTCGTTATAAAACCTGAATCAAGAATACGACGACAAGAGAATTCCTGTCATCTCTAAAAGTCTGGATGGGCAACAAAAGTATTCTGAAGATCATCATACATAATGGATCTATGCTGTTAATAAATTTATAATGGCTTCCATGTTCATGTTTATCATGTTCAGCTCCATGCAACTCTAAAACCCTTTATAATTACCAGAAGGTAAACATATTGTTCTGGCACAGCTGTTAAGCTCGACGGGCTTGCTGAGATGTAATAGTGCGACATCATAATCATGTGGAAGATCGTAGTTGTATTGATCATGCAGGATGATGCGATCAACACTGATCGTTTGTTCGCAATCTTCTTCCACCGAGACATTGTACTCTCCTAGTGTAACGGTGACCTGAAAAAAATAATTAATAAAAAAGATTGGAAGATAAATGAAATCTGAATGTTGGGGATATAATAACGAAAGAAGAAATAGAAGACTAACAAGAGAGGAAAACAATAACAAAAGTTAATTGGAAGATGAATGAAATGGAATTGCTAAAGAAGAAGAAGGAAAGAGGAAATACAACATCCACAACAGATGAAAACAAGTGGATTAGTAAATTACGCGATGCGCAATATATGTCCCCGCCGATAATGTAAAATTCCCATTATATCACGATCAGTGCTATCACTTAAGGCAAACGGAATCGAAATCAGGTAAAAAATGGCGAAGAAGTAGCATTTTGTAGCCAATGTACAAGATAGGTCAAAGTCAAGGTCAAAGGTCAAAGGGGTCAAAAGTCAAAATTCTGTGAAGAAGTTTTGTAGTCCTCACCTAGTGCTATCACATAAAGCAAACGGAATCGAAGCCGGATGAAAAATGGCGAAGGAGTGGCATTTTTTAGCCAATTAACAATATAGGTCAAAAATCAAGGTCAAAGGTCAAAATTCTGTGAAGAAGTTTTGTAGCCATCACTTAGTGCTATCACATAAAGCAAGCGGAATCAAAATTGGATGAAAAAATGGTGAAGGAGTAGCATTTTGTAGCCAAAGTACAATATTGGTCAAAATACAAGGTCAAAGGTCAAAGGGGTCAAAAGTCAAAATTCCGTGAAGAAGTTTTGTAGTCCTCACCTAGTGCTATTACATAAAGCAACAGAATCGAAATCGGATGAAAAATGGTGAAGAAGTAGCATTTTTTTAGCCAATTAACAATTAGGTCAAAAATCAAGTCAAAGGTCAAAGGGTCAAAGTCAAAATTATGTGAAGAAGTTTTGTAGTCTCACCTAGTGCTATCACATAAAGCAAAGCGGAATCGAAATCGGATGAAAAATGGTGAAGGAGTAGCATTTTGTAGCCAATGTACAATATAAGTAAAAGTCAAGGTCAAAGGTCAAAGGGGTCAAAAGTCAAAATTCCGCGAAGAGTTTTGTAGTCCTCACCTAGTGCTATCACATATTGCAAACGGAATCGAAATCGGATGAAAAATGGCGAAGAGAAGATTTTTTAGCCAATTAACAATATATGTCAAAAATCAAGGTCAAGGTCAAAGGGGTCAAAAGTCAAAATTCCGTGAAGAAATTTTGTAGTCCTCACCTAGTGCTATCACATAAAGCAAACAACGAATCGAAATCGGATGAAAAATGGCGAAGGAGTAGCATTTTGTGCCAATTACATTATAGGTCAAAATCAGGGTCAAAGGTCAAAGGTCAAAATTCTGTGAGAAGTTTTGTAGCTATCACTAGTGCTATCATATAAAGCAAACGGAATCGAAATCGGAATGAAAAATGGCGAAGGAATAGCAAATTGAAGATTTTGATCACATACGGACGCACTAACGACGGACGGACGGACACAACCACCAACACACACACACACACTACACACATACACACATACGGAGCCCGTTTCATAGTCCCCTGCTCGAACTCGTTCGGCGGGGACAATAATGATAAATAAAAAATTATCGAATTGGAATTTTGAATGAGATCAGAAGATGGATGAAGTTGAATATTTTGAGAAAAACGAGGTAATGGAAAATAAGAGAGGGAGGGGGGTTCGAGAGAAGTAAGGATTATTCTTTAAATATAAGGGACTGAATTTGCCAATCAAATCAATAAAGCATTCAAGTTTAGTGACTATCTCAAAATCTGTAGGAAAATCTGAATTGAAATGATTTGACTTGTTACATGTGTATATGGAATGAACCTGGAATGAATGCACATACCGTTATTTCTTTGTCTTCTTCGAATGACCACAAGACTTCGCCGAGGACTTCCCCATCAGGAAAGTTCGCAAAGCATGAAGATGTAGTCAAAACCCATTGTGGGCATAGCAACGTACCACTGCAGATCATCGTCGGACCCGTAGAGGAGTTTCGATGGACGATTGACAGCCACGGCCACGCGTTTTCATTAGCTTCATGATCGTCGTCAGCAAGTACATTGCCTGCCACTCCACAGGGCTTGTAATCTGTGCCATAGAGAAAATGTGAGCAGACTTGGAATATGTAAAGGGGGTCGGACAGAGTTTCTATGAACTACATGATTTGCATACCAAAGTTTTAAATAAATAAATAATAATAATAATACATATGATTTGTAACGTGCCAAATCCACTCTGCGGAGTGCGTACACCCCTTATAATTACATGGAATGGTAACTTACTACATAAAGTACTCGAGCGTTCTTTTCGTTTCTTTAGTTCATTTTTAAACATTGTTTTTTACACACTTTTGAATTAATCCAGACAATAAATGCTGGTATTCACAAGATCTGTCATGGTATGGAAGTCTTTGAGAGTCCTGACGTTCAACTAAACAATGTGACTTGCCACAGCGTTTGAGCCTATTTCCTCAAGAGCAAAATGAAAAAACAAAACAAAAACAAAACTACCATAACACTCACCGATGCACTTGGGAAGAGGATGAGACCAGTTTCCTGTTCTTAGGCAGTCCAAGAAACTGTCCCCTTGTAAATGGTAGCCCTGGTTGCACCCAATTATTACAGAGTCTCCCACTCTATTCCCCCCAATCATGTTACCATGAGTTGGGGGCTGTAATTCTGGACATGTTGCTATCGGTAGTAAAAAATATATAAATCGAAATATGAATATAATCTTTCATCTTTCACCCTACTCTGAGATACATTTATGTTAGGTAAGAAGTTATGATACTGCATTGAGCATGGTGTCAGTTTCAATGATAGATATATTTTGCTCATTTACCTGATATATGTAATTTTTTCTCCTGTAAATTTGGAGTAGAAATCAGTGAAATTTTGTCAGAGCTGGAGTGCATAATAAAGTCTTAGAATTAACAAAAGGGGAGAGAGTAAAGAGGGTGATAGTTCTCAGATAACTAATTAAGAGTTTTTATTAGGAGGAAAATTAAAAAAGGAACTTCCACTTGCTGACTTCCACTCACCTTCTAATTGTCTCACTATCTCTTCCTGCAGAGTTATGGAGTACAGCAAAACAATATCTGTATGCACGAGCTGGGCTGTATCATTTAGTGATGGGTCTCGACTAAATCCAATAATGTAGGGTTCATCTGTATGAAATGGTGGGCAAATACAACCGTGTTCTGGTGCCGCACTGACGTCGATGGCAACATCTTGGTAAGAACCTGCATGTAGCGCAATCAAGGTGTTTATTAAACCTTTGTGACCTTTTCATGTTATAAAAAGAAGCATTAAATGCAAGAATTTTGATACCCATACTTTTCATTTTTTGTTGTCAATGACCATTACTTACAAAGATGATGAAAATGCAAATGCATCTTTCAAATCGTTTACACTTAAAACTTATAATTTCAGAATTTGACCTCTGTGATCTTTGACTGAATGAGTTCAAAATCATCTTCCTCCTAATCTGGTTTTATCTTTGTTCTATTTTTTGGTGCTGTTCAAGAAATTATGATGTACATGCAGCGTTGCTGTAATTATCCATTTCAGAATATGACCTCTGTGCTCTTTGACGGAATGAGTTCAAAATCGTCTTCCTACAGTGATATTATGAAGTTTGAAGTTTATATCTCAAGTGGTGAAATGACGAAAGGAAAGCAGGGTGGATGGACTACATGAGCCTCCAGCACCAACTTTGATGGCGGAGGCACAACAAATCACAATCACTTAATGAGAATATTACAAAACTTGCTTTATATTTGTTTGTTTTTACATTGTTTTTGTTTTGCTTCAGACTTACCCCTCGTCCAAGTTGGCATCTCCCCAAACATAACTTCATAAATCTCTATCTCCAGGATCCCTGTGTTTGCTTCCCATCTATTAACATAAGCAATAACGACTGGATGTACAAAAAGAAAAAACAAGAAAGAAGAACATTAAAAACAGTCCACTCCCATTCAAATGAGTATGATACAACAAAAATTTGCTATAACAAGGTAATCCACATGATTCAAATCTCAAACGTGCACCTACGTGTGAGTCTGCCTATTTCTTTAGTATGACAATTAAGATTTTGTTATATAACAACATGATTGTCTTAGTCTAGAGTACCTTTTAGGATTTCAATTGCATAGCTTTGCAACTCAGATCACTTGCATCATAAATGACGAGAGCAGTACCAATTTTTTATTAATTAATTTATTTATTAGTCTGTTTTACCCAGTTTAGCCTGTTCATTGGTTAAACACTGTTCTAAACCAGGGCCCTGCACATTACATCTATACATAAAACAATCATAGGAAGACATAATATACAAGTACATAAAAAAAAACATATGAAATTGACATTATCACATCCCAATACAATTACAATAGGGTGAAAGATATGGGTAATTGAAAAAGATCCAGTATCGGAATTCACCAGGAATCAAGGAAAATGCTATTTTCATTTAGGTTAAATACATTTTAGAATTGTAATCTTATATTTAACAAGTGGATTAGTATATTACGCGATGCGGAATATATGTCCCCGCCAATAATATAAAATTCCCATTATATCGCATCAGAAAGATAAAAACGAAAAGTCAATTCTCTGTATTCCTGTACAATTATACAACCAAAATATGTAAAAGCTACAGAAAAATTTTCCACATAATATAAAAAAAAAGAATGCTTCTTACAAGCTATGTGAAATTATTGAATAAATGATAATAAGAAAATTACTAGAGAAGGTTGAAGGAGTAGCATTTTGTAAGCAATGTGACAATATAGGTCAAAAATCAAGGTCAAAGGTCAAAGGGGTCAAAAGTCATTCTGTGAGGAAGTTTTGTAGTCCTCACCTAGTGCTATATCATAAAGCAAACAAAATCGAAATTGGATGAAAAATGGCGAAGGAGTAGCATTTTGTAACCAATGTACAATATAGGTCAAAAATCAGGGTCAGGTCAAAGGTCAAAATTCTGTGAAGAAGTTTTGAAGCCATCACCTAGTGCTATCATATAAAGCTAACAAAATTGAAATCGGATGAAAAATAGCGAAGAGTACCATTTTGTAACCAATGTACAATATAGGTCAAAATCAAGGTCAAAGGTCAAAGGGGTCAATAGTCAAAATTCCATGAGGAAGTTTGTAGTCCTCACCTAGTGCTATATCATAAAGCAAACAAAATCGAAATCGGATGAAATAATGGCGAAGAAGTAGCATTTTGTAACCAATGTACAATATAGGTCAAAAATCAAGGTCAAAGGTCAAAGGGGTCAATAGTCAAAATTCCATGAGGAAGTTTTGTAGTCCTCACCTAGTGCTATATCATAAAGCAAACAAAAATGAAATTGGATGAAAAATGGCGAAGGAGTAGCATTTTGTAACCAATGTACAATATAGGTCAAAAATCAGGGTCAAAGGTCAAAGGTCAAAATTCTGTGAAGAAGTTTTGAAGCCATCACCTAGTGCTATCATATAAAGCTAACAAATTGAAATCGGATGAAAAATAGCGAAGGAGTAGCATTTTGTAACCAATGTACAATATAGGATCAAAATCAAGGTCAAAGGTCAAAGGGGTCAATAGTCAAAATTCCATGAGAAAGTTTTTGTAGTCCTCACCTAGTGCTATATTCATAAAGAAACAAAATCGAAATCGGATGAAAAATGGCGAAGAAGTAGCATTTGTAACCAATGTACAATATAGGTCAAAAATCAAGGTCAAAGGTCAAAGGTCAATAGTCAAAATTCCATGAGGAAGTTTTGTAGTCCTCACCTAGTGCTATATCATAAAGCAAACAAAATCGAAATCGGATGAAAAATAGCGAAGGAGTAGCATTTTGTACCAATGTACATATAGGTCAAAATCAAGGTCAAAGGTGAAAGGGGTCAAAAGTCAAAATTCCATGAGGAAGTTTTGTAGTCTCACCTAGTGCTATATCATAAAGCAAACAAAATTGAAATCGGATGAAAAATGGCAAAGGAGTAGCATTTTGTAACCATGTACAATATAGGTCAAAATCAAGGTCAAAGGTCAAGGGGTCAAAAGTCAAAATTCCGTAGGAAGTTTTGTAGTCCTCACCTAGTGCTAATATCATAAAGCAAACAAAATCGAAATCGGATGAAAAATGGCGAAGGAGTAGCATTTTGTAACCAATGTACATTATAAGGTCAAAATCAGGGTCAAAGGTCAAAGGTCAAAATTCTGTGAAGAAGTTTTGAAGCCATCACTTAGTGCTATCATATAAGCTAACGGATCGAAATCGATGAAAAATGGTGAGGGAGTAGCAAATTGAAGATTTTGATCACATACGGACGCACGGACGGACGGACGGACGGACGGACGGACGGATGGACGGACACACACACATACACAAGTACGGAGCCCGTTTCATAGTCCCTGCTCGAACTCGTTCGGCGGGGACAATTAACTGAATGTTTGTGATGAATTTTAAACATGTGCAAACTTCTTCAGGCTCTTGGGTACCCGGTAATTTGCATTTGGCGTAGGTTCACACACCAGAGTCAAATCGTCAGGTTTTTTTCTCCTCTCGAATTCCTGCTTCAATTCCCATTCATCATGCCTTCCCAGCTTACAATTGGATGTTTTCCAGCTAACAATTGGACATTTTCTGACATTCTAAAAACCTTCCAAGTTTTATTGTTAATAAAAACCAATATAAAACATTTCAATAATTTCAACGACCTGCAGAAAACCTGTCGGACATTGGAGATGTTATAAATACGTTTTATGAACGTCCAAAGAACATTTATATAGCATTTTTTAATCGTTGCCATTATAGCATATTTAAAGTCCAACTTTGGTGATATATGTGTGTTTTTAAATGTTCGATTCAGAAAAAGACGCATAGTATCTTTAAAAATGTTTTGCTGGGTTGTAGAGTCATGTCACCTTTCACAGACACCATCCAAGTTCTTGGTAGACCTCCCCCCTCATACCATTCATTTCCTCTCCAGTGCATGTATGTCTTGTAGCATAGTTTTACCCATCAAAAGTGAGAACTCATTCTTACATGTTTTTTTGTACCAGGGGAGGGGGGGGGGGGGGGGGGTTCACAAAGAGTTAAGTCGACTTAAAGTTGCACTTAACTTCCTATTTGCGGACGATATATTACGCGATCTCATCAGGGGATGCGTACCATGGAAAAGTCTATCAATAATATTAAATACTGGATACGCCTGGAGTTTAAGTGTAACTCTAATGAAAGTCTGCTATAAAGGTACTTTGTGAAACATCTCTTAGAATATAATTGGCTTGGTCTCGAGCACATCATTATAATGGGAGTGAACTGTAACAAGGTAACTGACTAAGTTCCAGGTACATCATTATAATGGGAGTGGACTGTAATATTTAGGGATTCTTACAGCATAAATGGCTGTCCCCATATGAAGAGGTAAATTTGGCACTGCGGTCAAAATGAAAATCAATACATGCATTAAACTGCTCCGAAACACCCAAAGGTATATTGTTGCAGTAAAAAAAATGCCTCCTCGAATCATGAAATTCTAAGCGATTCCGAAAAAATATTTCATCAATCGAATACTGAGAAAAAACGGGGTGATGAATGCTCATCTGGATTTTGAGTTAATATACCATTTTTCAAGAGTATGCAAATGTTGTCAATTATGGGAACAAGCAAGGGGGGGGGGGAGGGATGAAACAAGCCGGGTAATAATTAATTAACACTTTAAGGGCTTAGAAACACTAAGGTGGATATCGTATTAAGTGCTATATAAATGTAACTATTATTATTATTATTATTATTATTATAAGAAAAGAAAAGAGAAAATGCTTGCTTACTAGCTGCTGAATTCTGGCAAAGTTCTTCCGCAGTGCTTGTGGGGCATTGATCAGCATCACAGAAGGAATAGGATCTGGGTTCGCTTGGTGGTGATGTCTGTGCCTCTAATGGACCTACGTCGGTACCTCCTGGACTTTCATCAGCCTGTACAACAGAAGAAACATCCGGGACTATGACACTTTCGAAAGAGGAAGAGGACCACTCATTATCGATTGGTACTATTGGTGCTGGTGTTCTCACAAATTCAGGAACTCCTAAAGATAGTAATAGTAAAGAATATATTTATATAAAAAACATAACAAATGAGCAAAGAAAATGGGATTCCACTGGGAATATACAAATACATGTACATTGTACAATACTGGTCAAAATTTTGAGTACACCTGCTGTCAGCTATGTTCAGATCATTTTATATCATTTTTATATCCAGCATTTCAGTTCAAACATTGTTAAAGTACAAAAAACACATTATGCAAACAACAAAAAACACATTATGCAAACAACATATTGAATGAGTATTACCTTACCCCTCTTTGGAATTCAGAAATTAGTCAAAACGTACAAAAAATACAAAAATATGATAGTTCACGGATTTTATTCACTTTTTAAAGAAATACAATATCCCTGGCAATAACAATCCTATCAACGTAAAATTTTGAATAGACGTTGAGGTACATGTAAAATATATTGCTTCAACGTCTAAAATTATTTTGGAATGTTTATTTCTGATTTATTGTAATTTATGCAAAATTAGGTGAGTATTTTAACATATTTATTAATAGTTTATAAAAAAAAAATCGTTTTCAAGCCTAATATCTTTTTAAAAGTTGCTGTGTATAATAATCAACAACATTATGATAAAAATTTTAAAGTTTAAATTGAATTCTTTTTTTTTCTTTTGTTTTATTACTTTCTTTGGTCTTTTATTGTTGTTATTATTATTATGTATTTCTTACATTTTAGGAGGCTTTCATGTTTCAGAAATGTAATCATAATGTACTATTTTGTTATATTTACGTATCTTGATATTTTTCAAGACAACCAAGATGAGACTTGAGTGCCAGAACACATAATAAACACTGTTCTAGAACAATGCAAGTGAGAAAATGCATTCAGTGCACAAACAGGCAATATTAGTCTTCAATAACTCTTCAATAAGGACTAATTTAATAATATTCTGACTGGTTGAGGGGTCAGAACCAGTTTTACCAAATTAATGTACAACACCCATGACTAGTACTGCTGCGCAACCGCTTCCAATCCTACATTTGCAACTTGATGACTGTTACCTTTCATGTGTAGTGAAGGTATTTCAATAACTGCCCACTGTGTTGTTAAACTACTCAACATTGTATTATTTCAAGCCAGGCATCAATGAAACAAAATTGTAAATTTTGCTTGCATTACTGAAACATGAAAGTCTCTAAAAATGTAAGAAATACATAATAATAACAACAATAGAAAACAAAAGAATACATAAGATTAAAATTTGAACTTCAAAATGTTTATCACAATGTTGTTGATTATTATACATAGCAACTTTAAAAAAAAATTATTAATAAATATGTTAAAATACACACCTAATTTACATAAATTACAATAATTCAGAAATAAACTAAAAATAATTTCAGACGTTGAAGCAATATATTTTACATGTGCCTCAACGTCAATGCAAAATTTAACGTTGATAGGATTGTTATTGGAGATAATCCATTTCTTAATGATTGGAATAAATTAGTGCAATGTCATGTTTTTGTACTTTTTTAATGTTTTGACCACTTTTTAAATTCTAAACAGGTGTAATGTTTTTACCTAAATGCAGGACATAACAAGATGAATCATCGACTGCGCACAATCAAAATATATGCCTCCGCCACTGCCAGATTAGAAATATATTGCACATTCAACTATTCATTTTTTTCCCTTCATACACAGACATCTTTGAGCTTGACCTTTGACCCTGTGACCCCAAACCTCATTAGATCTTTAATAGTCCCTCCTAAATTTTTAAACCTGCACTTACTCTAAAAAAATTACATGGAAATTCAAAGTTTGACCTCTGTGACCCTTGACCTTTGACCTACATACTCCCAAATCTAATCAGATCATCTTTATATGGTGATAAACACTACCCTAAATTTAGAAGCTCCTATACCAAATGGTTCTTGAGATATCGCGAGAACGAACTCAATACATCATTTTGCAATTTGACCTGTGACCGTTGACCTTTGAGCTTCATGATCCAAATTCTAATCAGACCATCTCCCAACGGTGATAAATACTATCCTAAGTTTGAAGTTGATATCTCAAGTGGTTCTCAATATATTGCGATAACAAACTCAATACATGGCATTTTACAATTTGACCTCTGTGAACCTTGACCTTTGACCTACATACTCCAAAATCTATTCAGATCATCTTCCTATCTTCATGTATACTATCTCTAAGTTTGAAGTCGATATCTCAAGTGGTTCTTGAGATATTGCGATAACAAGCAAATGGGAGGTACCGACAGACGGACGGACAACCCGAAAACATGATGCCTCCGGCACCACCTTCCGTGGCGGAGGCATAAAAATGATATAAAATGATCTGAACATAGCTGATAGCAGTTGTACCCAAACTTTTTGACCAGTAGTGTAGTATTAAGAAATTAACTATAAAAAAAAATATAACAGGCGCGGATCCAAGAAAATTGAATTGAATGCATTTCGGGGGCCCAATTGTCCGGGAACAAAAGCGGCTCTATTATGTTTACGCATGGGCCCGATAAATTCATTGTCTGAAATCTGGCTGCGTCCGCCACTGTAGAAAAAGAATTCACTGGCAATTTTGAAATCTTTCATTTTAATGTTGTTCACTATGCTACTCAGCAAATGAAAACATATTTTGTACTTCATGAGAGTATAACAAATAAAATAAATTAGGATTTTGCGTAAGTTATGATAAATTAAAAATTTTACAAGAAAAAAAGACAGCAGTACCCTTTACAAGTGCACAGCGTTCATGCAATATTCCACAGGAACTGGACTTTCCATAGCCAAGATATCGGAGACAAAATCTCCTTTAAAAAAGCCCGCTCAGAATAAGGAATGATGTTTTTTAAGAAAATACCATTAATGCAGAACTGAGTGCTGGACGCCTCCTCAATGTCAATGGACAGGATACATGCACGAGCCTTGAGCTGACAGATGGATGTGTAGTTCTTCCCATCTGTCCCGCAAACTTCTGACTGATCCTGAGCAGGGGCAGGGCAGTCTCTAGGACTGATGCACCCACAGATGCCAACGTTGGAGGGAAGGATCACACACTTCTGCCATGACTCACATGTGATTACATCACACGGTCCCTCTGGCTCAATGATCTCTGTGAAAGGAGAGGAATTATCACAGTTTACTTAAAGGAGAATTGTCCCTTTGTAGATAGTTGGCTTACTGTGGATGCAGAAAATTCAAATAAGCACATTAGTGAAGATTTGGTGAAAATCGGATAAATGATATGAGTATTTGAATATTGAGATCTCTAATGACATAGGAAATCTCCCATTGGCAATGCGGTCACCATTTGTGATGTCACGAAGGGAGAACTCCCCATATGGTGTGCACAAAAACTATTCATAATGTCTCTTTATTTTCATTCTAATGATAGAACAGCTTTTCTTTTAATGATATATTATGACTTTCATATATTTACAAGTCATCCCATAAAAAGATTCTTTATTCTCCCTTTAGAATCAAGAAAAAAGAGGATTTTAGTACAATGTGTACAATAGATATGGGAAAGATCTCCCTGAATTACATCACACATCATGGTCGCGTTGCCAATTGGAGGATCTCCATATCATAAGTGATTTTAAAATCTAAAAATTCATATCTCTCTTATTCATTGCCTGATTTTTCTGAAACTTTCCCAATATGTTTTGGGGGTTTGTCTCCATTCACTGAAGCTAAATTTCTCTGTACTACCCCTAACTTTTAAGCTCAAATCTCAACTGGTTCTCAAGATATCCCAATAACAATCTTAACCCTAAAAAGACTAAAGGGGTGGCTCATTCAGCCCCCCAACATTTTTTGCGATAACTTCGCAACGCGGGAAAAATTTTTGCCGAGACTTTGTGACTATTTTCTTTCAAGTCTCACGCAACTTTTTGGATCAAATTTGTGAGGCCCGGGTACAAGGTTATGAAATTATATAACATTTTGTAACCGTGCGTCAGATCTAAATTTGCTCAAATACGTGATTTTGTGTACAAATCCAATGCAAATTGTGTTTTTAGCCAAAATTCATAAATGTATCATTATTTTCTCTATACTATATTAAAAATAATCAATTCAAGGTTGTTCATGATTAAAATGGTGTCACCAATGATTTCCATCAAGGAAACAATAAAAAACAAAAAATCGAAAAACAAAGAAATACATAAGAGCCTGTAACCAAAAATTAGCACTTTTAGAGCTTTATTTAATTAATTAGAGCAATTCTTAGATTTTATGCATAAATTAGCATAATTAATTAGTCATGAAATTTGTTGGAGAATATGACTCATCATTTTTAGAGAGGATGCCGTGGGTACCGTGCGTGCCAATTTTCGGCGCGACGGGTTGCTCAATGGCCAAGATCTTATGGGGGGAGGGGGCTGAACTTCAAAATCTCATCAGATCGTCTTCTCATGGTGATACATACTATTCCCAAGTTTAAAGTTCAGGTGATACTTGAGATATCGCGATAAGGAACAAACAGGAAGGACGTATTGACATACTGACAACCTCAAAACATAATGCCTCCAAGCATCACCCTCGAATTCGGTGGAGGAGGCATACCAAAAAAAAAAACCACATTTACTGAAATATGTCGGTAAACCTCTATCCCGGGTTGCATATGTTTGTTTTTTATTTACTTACACAATGTCTTTTTGAAAATAAAGATAGATATGTAAAAAAGTAAGCAACAAACACAATCAAGACTCACTGATGCATGTGGGATGAGGATGAGACCAGTTTTCTGTTGGTAGGCACTCCAAGAAACTCTCCCCTTGTAAATGGTAGCCCTGGTCACACCTAAAATGTACCGCTTCTCCCACTCTATTCCCCCCGATCTTGGAACCATGAGTTGGGGTCTGTAAATGTGGACACGTTGGACCTGTTATATGAATAAACATATAAATAACTTACATCACTGGAGATGCTCGCGGGACCAAGCCAATTACTTCCTCCACATAACATAATCTCAGTATACACAAAAAATATTTACCAAACAAATGTGCACGTATACCGGTATATATTTTACATTTGCACCTCATACTGTATGAAAAATCTCAGTGTGTCTGTGCTTGTTATGATGGGAGTGACTACATGTACATAAGGATATGAATTTATAATTTAATCTGAAACTTTATAATTCTAGAAAAACAACAAATTGGTTTTAATGATATAAAATCTCCATAATAATAAAAACACATTTAATTTGTTATATGTAAGCACTGGAAAAAGAGAAACACTATTACATTTAAATATTGAATTTTAAGCAATTAAAAGTAGAAGATTTGACATGATTTAGAAAATATTAGATGACCTTGAGTGGGATAGGCCTACATAAAAGTATTGAATGAGCTGAAGAAAAATATTGAATGTGTTGAGTAAAGTTCAATATTTTTCTTCAATGAATAGCAATATTTCATAAATCTCATGAATATTGATCATCCAAAAACAGAAATATTATTTAGATAACTTAGCTTACAAACATATAAATTATAATGTTAGCAGTAAAGCACTCCATCATAGTTTTGGGGGATGCAGCATTGCAGCACAGCAATAGCCCTGACACTATTAAATAGCACATCAATGATGTGGTTCTCATCCAGTAAAGAAATTCAAGCTATTTTAGATGTTTGCCCAGTTGACAATAAAGTAAATTAAAAAACAAGTTTTTTATTCCCTACATGTACTTAGTGCTATTATATAAAGTAAAAGGAATTGAAATTGATAAACAAACTAGCACATCAATGATCTGGTGCTCATCCAGCGTCTCGCAAAGAAATAAACACGAGTTTCAAATTTTGCATATCAACATAAATTATTTTCTTGTCAAAATTTCAAATTTCTATGTAGTTTGGTCAACCTCATGTAGCTCTACCAGATGGTACAAAAAATAAAAAATATAAAAAATCGGTCAACAAATATATAAGTACAGCATTTTTGGTTGAATTTTTAAAAATGCGCATAAATTAGCATATTTAATGAGTTTCCAAAATCTGTGTTGAAGTTTTGTATCATATAAAGCAAACAGAAATAAAATTGATCAACAAATGAAGGAGAAGAAGCAACTTTTGTGATTTATGAATAAATTTTGCATAAATTAGCATAAATAATTTTCTAGACAAAATCACATAATTCTGTGTAGAAGTTTGGTGAACCTCATGTAGCTCTACCTGATGGAACAAAAAACCAAAATCGGTCAACTAAAAGAAGAAGAAGCATTTTTTAGTCAATTTTGAAAAATGTGCATAAATTAGAATATTTAATGAGTTTCAAAATTCTGTGTAGAAATTTGAACCCCCCATCTAGTGTTATCACTTAAAGCAAACAGAATTGAAATCGGACATAAAATGACGAAGAAGAAGCATTTTGAAATTGTGGACAGACGACGGACGCCACGCCATGGCACATTAAGCTAATCTGGCCGGAAAGGCCAGATGAGCTAAAAAGAGACAGTGTTTTTAAACATACCTGTAAACCTAATATCAAGCCATCACAAGAGTATTTATTATGGGCAAAATGCGATATATTCATGAACGTTTAAACTTTCCAGACAACATTTTCTCCAGCTAATTATTCCAGGTATATAATCCAGCTATTAAAATCCAGGGTGGTTTGCTGTCTTTTGCTCCAATGGATAAAATTCAATGCCCCTCTAGCATGCAAAGAGCATGTTGACGTGTTGCCTTGTACAACATATATGCGGTGGTCATTTTCCAGTAAATTTTCAATGTTTGAGTGCCTTTTTGCAATTTTGTATTCCTTTCAGATATTTGTAACAATTACAATCACAATTACAAGAATGTGGGGATATACAGATAAATGGGCAATTATTAAAGAATATTCTGAGAACGGTGGACATTTCTGCCTAGTGTGCGACCTACCACATGCCATTTGTTTTTGGCTAACTGTGTATGACAATTTTGTTTGTTGCCAAATAGAAACGAGGGGTGATTTGCAGCAGAGAGATGATGTAAATCAATGATGGCGGGTCGCACCTCAGGGTAAAGTGATGAAATCTGGATTCGCATGGAAAACAATCATTATGGAGCAACTAATGAAAATTCGGATATTACATGTATTTCTATTTATTTATCTCTTTTGATGAATGATTAATTTTTTAAAATACTCAAAAATATGCATACTTATACATTGTGGAACACGATGCGACCACTGCCCTAACACACAAGTACTTCTGCTTGCTCCATCACGGTTATAACCGCTGTTGCAGGTGAACATGATCTGTTTGCCCATGGGATAGCGTCCATGCGGCTGTGGGTCATTATCAAGTACTGCACCATTTGTGGGTGTAGTGGGCTGCACACAGTCAATCGCTGCAAAGGAATAAAATTTGCATATGAAATGAAAAGGCAGTTTGGAAGGTAGTTTTCGCTTTGCAAAATGGAATTGCGAAGCAACAGTATAATAGGTCAAACCTTATTGCTAATTTGAAACAAAAATAAAAATAAAACAAAGTTTTTTCACATTGCCAACTTAGAGATTTTAATTACTATTGTCATTTAATCTGATGCTCCCGATGAAAGAGTAAAATTTAACCTGAAAATGTAATTGAAATTTATTGAACACTTTCATAAAATCATACAAATCAAAAGATACAGGGGTTGTCACTAGGCCTTTATCTTTTCAGCCCCTGGATGTGAGATGACCAAAAAAAAAACCCCAAAAAATGGAGTTTATACTACATGTAGACCAATTTTCAAGATAACAACATGTAGCAAGATATGTTATACAGTGCATGCCAGGTAAAAGATATTCCATCTATTGTGTGTGGACAATCTTTTTACCACAAAGCTCTTTAGCTTTCCAATGATACAACCTTAAACTGTTTTAAAGGTTTATGTATCACAGTTAAAAAAAATTAAATGAGGACCTAAACGACATCTTACCAGCAAACTGGATGAAGACACTGTGAGACATAGTCCCATCACGAGATCGACAAGTATAACGACCAGAATACTGTGGACGTGGTGGGCTCATTATAATGACCATTTGAGAGGTACCAAGGTAATCACTGTAATGAGCATACTGTAATTCAAGATATAATAGGATAGCAGATGATTACATATAAAAATAATATACATTATACTGGTCAAATGTTTGGGTACACCCAGCTGTCAGCTATGTTTAGATTATTTTATATAATTTTTATGTCAAGCATTTCAGTTCAAGCATTATTTAAGTACAAAAACACATAATGCAAACAATATATTCAATGAATACTAAATCATGCTTTTTGGAATTCAGATATTGGTCATAACATACAAACAAAATGTGAAAAACATGATATTGCTCTAATTTGTTAAATTTTTGAAGAAATTGATTATCTCTGTCAATAACATTCTTATTAACATGAAATTTTGCATGGATGTTGAGGCACATGTAAAATATAGTGCTGCAAGCAATGAAAGTATTTTAAATTATTTATTTCTGAATTGTTATCATTAATGTAAATTAGGTGTCTATTTTAAAATGTTTATTAAAGCTAAGCTTGAGTTCTTACAGCCAAAATAATCTGAGATGAAACTGTAAGATATGTCCTCACATTGTTCTATTAACATATACATATGCCTACACAAGATTATATTCACGTTTCGATAATGATTTCAGAAGAAATATTGAACAAATATCGAAACAGTCCGTCACATTGAGACTTGGAGTAGACTGCAATATCACCACAAGTCACGGCACAACATACACACACAGATCCGGTGCGAATCGCGTGCACATGATATACCCGCAGACTTTCCACATGGCCGTGTTAATCACGCAGGTGCTTGGACGGGCCGTCCCGGTACAGAAATTATGCTTATGTTGCTCTTTTCTCAGCAAATTCGCAATTTTCTGTAAATTCCTTTGGTGTGTGGTATTTAATTCCTATGCTTGAGATTCTGGTACATGTATGAACAAGAATGTTTTGATTTATTTCATCATGACTGCTACTCTAGATTATCTTTAATAATTTGTTAAAAAAAAGTTGCTGAGCATAATAATCAAGAACATTGTGATAAGAATTTTAAAATTTCAATTGCATTCTTGTGTATTCTTTTGTTTTATATTTTTCTTTTGTTTTCTATTGTTGTTATTATTATGTATTTCTTACATTTCTGGAGACTTTTTTGTTGTAGACATGCAAGCAAAATGTACTATTTTGTTCTACTTTTGTATCTTGATATTTTTCAAGACAACCAAGATGACACTTGAGCCCCAGAAGACACAATGAAAACTGGTAGGCCTATAGAACAATGCAAGTGAGAAAATGCATTCAGTGCACAAACAGGCAACATGTGCAACGTATTGCAACGTATTCCTATTTACATATCTGTACACTGGTTTCTTGGTACATGTAGTAACACTCCATATAATGACTAAATCAATCCTATTATGACTGGTTGAGGGGTCAAAACCAATTTGACCAACTGTACATCCATAAATGCTACGCTATCACTTCCAATTCCACATAGGCATTTTAAAGACATTTTCCTTTCAAGAGTAGTGAAGCTATTGTTTTGATAATAACTGCATTCTGTGATGTTCGGCAGTACAACATTGTATACTTCATGCCAGGCATTAATAGAACAAAATTATATATTTTTCTTGCATTCCGAAAACAAAAAAGGTCTCCCAAAATGTAAAAAATACATGATAACAAAAATAGAAAACAAAAGAAAATTATTAAACAAAAGACTACCACATCAATGATGTGGTGCTTATCCGGCATCTCGTAATGAAATAAACACTATTTATAGATAAATCAACATAAATTATTTTCTAGTCAAATTTTAAAAATTCTGTGTAGTTAGGTGAACCTCATGTAGCTCTACCAGATGGTCAAAAAAAAAATTTATAAAATAAAAATTGGTCAACAAACAAATAAGTACAGCATTTTTTTTTTTTTTGAATTTTTAAAAATGTGCATGAATTAGCATATTTAATGAGTTTCAAAATTCTGTGTGGAAGTTTTGTTTCCCCCACCTAATGCTATCATGTAAAGCAAACAGAATGAAAATCAGACTTGAAATGATGAAGGAGAAGCAATTTTTGTGATTTATGAATAAATTTCACATAAATTAGCATAAATAATTTGTTAGACAAAATTTCGAAATTCTGTGTAGAAGTTTGGTGAACCTCATGTAGCTCTACCAGACGGAACCCCCCCAAAAAAAATCTAAATCGGTCAACAAATAATTAAGTAGATCTACAGCATTTTTTGTTGGATTTTTACAAATGTGCATAAATTAGCATATTAAATGAGTTTCAAAATTCTGTGTGGAAGTTTTGAACCCCCCACCTAGTGCTATCATATACAGCAAACAGAATTAAAATCAGACTTGAAATGACGAAGGAGAAGCAATTTTTGTGATTTATGAATAAATCTTGCATAAATTAGCATAAATAATTTCTTAGACAAATTTCAAAATTCTGTGTAGATGTTTACTCTATTTATTCTGTGTAGACATAAAAATGATATAAAATTATCTAAACATAGCTGACAGCGGGTGTACCCGAACTTTTGACCAGTAGAGTACATGTATTACTGACATTTGTAATGATTTCAGTCAGTCTACTACAAAGTTGTATTAACCCTGAAAAGACTGGGGGGGGGGGCTCATTCAGCCCCCCCTCGACATTTTCCGCGATAACTTCGCAACTCGGGGAAAAAATTCGCCAAGACTTCATGACTATATTCTTTCAAGTCTCGTGCAACTTTTGAGACCAAATTTGCGAGGCCCGGGTACGCGGTTCCGAAATTACTTAACATTTTGTAACCGTGTGTAAGACCCATATTTGCTCAAATACACGATTTTGTGTACAAATCCAATGCAAATTGTGTTTTTAGCCAAAATTCATAAATGTATCATTATTTTCTCTTTAACTGATTAAAATACATTAATTTAAGGTTGTTTACACGTGTGATTAAAATGGTGTCACCAATGATTTCCATCGAAAAAACAAGAAGTCGAAAAACAAAGAAATACATAAGAAATTTAAAAAACAATAGAATACATAAGAAAAAAATCTTGATACAGTTTTTTTTTAAACACATTTCACCAGAAGCCTACAAAGAGCCTGTAAACCAAAAATTAGCACTTTTAGAGCTTTATTTAATTAATTAGAGCAAATCTTAGATTTTATGCATAAATTAGCATAATTACTTAGTGATGAAATTTTTCGGAGAATATGACTCATCAGTTTTGGAGAGTATGCCGTGGGTAACGTGCGTGCCAATTTTCGGCGTGATCGCGTGCTCAACAGCCGAGATCTTAGGGGGGCTGAATGAGCCCCCCCCCCCCCAGTCTTTATGCGTGTGAAAATAGCCCAGTCTTTTTAGGATTAAAGCCTGTCATGTAACCTATTTTAAAAACATATTTTAAATGTGCATTGGCTCTCATTTTCCACTTTAAAACAGCCAATTTCAAAGTCCAACTAACTATCCAAGGCATACTTTCTACTTTCTTCAGCTTTCTTTACTTCATCAGCATATAAAATATGAAGAATTTCCAATCCAGATTGGTCATGAATTACACGATGTCATTTAAAACAGTTTCTTATATGTCTAATCCCCTTATGATGAGCATGAATATAATAAGATAAGATAATAAGATCACATTATAAGAAGGCAATTCCCTTGGTTCATTTTCCAAACGTGCGCATCTTGTTTTATATGTGTTTAGTATACATGTACAATTAATCACTTTTCGTTATGTGAAAATTGGCTTGGTCGCAAATACCTCTTTATAACGGGGAGCAAACTAGAAGGGATGGAGAGGGAGAAATGTACCAATTATATGACATGCTCTAGTGGCAATTGCTACCCAGTCAATTCTTAGAACACTAAAGCAAAAAATACAGGGTGTAGTTTTCCGGCCCTGGACTCATCACTATACCCAACCTTAAACCTACCATAAAACCTTACCACAATCCCAACAATAACCCTAAATCTTCAACGAAATTAGACCTGGATCAAGATTTTTGGCACGTCTGATTCTTCTCTTACCGGTCCATTATCGGATGTCAAATCTGCTTTTGCACGACTCCAGGAAGGCATCCTACAATAAATTATCAGAGGACTTTGTGGATAGATGACGATCGTTCCATTACTCCTAATCTGCATAGGTTGGCTGTTTTGAAAGTAGATCTCTGTTGCGGCAGAAACTGCATGAAAGTCACATACTTTATGTTATATATTCTTATATTCCACATACTAAGAATGTTACAACAGGATTGGTCATAAGTCAATCATGTGATAAATTGTAGTTTTCCCATCAATCATCACTCCCAATGATAGTACTTTTGAGTTTCACTGATCTCTTCAGCACCCCAAAGAGCATTTTAGGACGCGTGAAAAAAGTGCATTGTCACTCGCTTTTTTTGTACTATCATATTGCCATCACATGCAGCAACAGATAAATTCCTCTGAGACGTAACTAATACTTAAAAAAAAAAATTATTTCGTAACAATCACTTCAGCCCACTTGAGCTAGGCCTACGCGCAAAATCAATTGTGCACAATTTATTTGTAGGCGTTTACGTTACAATTACAAGCACAGGCATCGATGACATAAGTGGATTTTTTAAGGATTAAGGAAGTAAGGAACCTTGAATTTTTAACCAAAATATTGGTTTTCCCCTAACTCTTAAAATGTTTCAGATGTGGAATATAAAGCAAATAATGACCTCTTGATATCAAGTGACAGGTAAACTATCAATTCCTTCGCAAGTTGGATGTACACGCTATCTCTCCTCAGCTTTGCTTCGGAGGAGATACATGTAGTTATCCAGCTTGCCTGGGAAGTGATAGTTTGCCTATGATTTGAATCAACAGTGATTATTTGGTTATTATTTCTATTGGTATGATGTTGCTGCCATGATCGTAACCATGTATAAAGCCCAGTCCCATAATACCTGGCAAGGTTACTACAAAATTTGGTGCTTTACAAACGCTGTTCATTATCATCATCATCATCATCATTAAATTTCTATTATAACATATATGGCAATTTCCTTTGTCCCAATTCCAAACATGGGTACATTTGTCTTATGTGTCAATAACAAGATGACATCATTATGAGGCACAGTCACAAATGACTTGTTATAACTGAAGTGGACTGAATTAAAATCCCTTTTACAGTGAAATCAAATATTTTGATGAGGGTAAAATGATTATTTTGCAGATTTTATAACATCTGTTTCATTCTACATCACAAAATTGTTCTTTTGACACAATCAAAAGAACAATTTCATAATTTGTTTCTTCCAATCAGATGAAACTCTTTAGTGAAACATACATGCATGCATTAGTTTTGAGGTTTAACATCTGATTTGTTACTTAGTATTAGTCTTTATGTCTTTCATTTGAAAAGTGATGTACATGAATGAATTCATCTGTGCAGCAGCCAACCAAGTCAAGTGGCTCAATATTGGGGACTCTCCCCACAGAGTTTGCTGGCATATCACCTTCAAAAACGCTTGTTGATACCAGATGAGGCTATAGCTGTTTGCCATTGCACAAAATACACAAAAAATAATAGAATGGTGGTAGCTGTACCTGTGGAATTAAAGATTTTGTTTTTATCACAAACTTTCATTTTATTAAATTTAGCTTGTTTAGCTAGTTGTTTCCATACCACATCTTGGTTCCTGTCCAGACCAACTCCCTTCAACACATGTTCTATTTGTACTTCTCTGCATGACATACGCCCCAGGGAGGGAACAGCGAGACACCAGAAACGTTCCCTCTGGAAGTTCATCATGAGGGTACGAGCCGAGTTCGTCAGTGTCTGCTCCATTCACATACTGTACAACGTGGGAAATGTACCCAGGCTTAGCACAAAAACTATCTGTACAGACAAAGTAAACATAATATATAAATGACATTAGCCTCCAGTTCTTGTTCCCAATTAGTCCTTTAATTGTCAGGACAGTTCTTTTTTAAATTTTTTTTAACCCAAATCGTATACACACTATCGACCTCTACGCCTGAAATAGAAACAGCCCCTCAAATTATCCTACCCTCACAACATAGTTAGGGCGCGAAAGAGAGGGGGGGGGGGGGTATCGCGATCGATGGGGTTATTAACACACAGTGGTGGAGAATGAAGAGAGGGGAGAGAAATAAACTTTAAACCAACGGATAGAATCTAGACTAGTTCCCAATTTGACTAGTGTCCCTCAGATTTGTTTTAAAGAGGAAAAAAAATGTTCTCAAAAAGAAACTCCCTTTCTATTATGTTTTCAATTCTGGTTAATTTAAATTAAATATATTTTAATATTTTGGACACATAATAAATTAAATCTCATATTTTTTTATAATAATATAACAGATTTAATAGATATGAAATGTTTTTTTAAATCTATGAATCACATTTTCTGTCTGGATTCTTCATATTTATTCTTTTTCTCTTGTTTATGTTTGTTAGATTAATTTGTTTGCTCATTCGTTTATTCATTAAAGAATTAATAATGTATTTAATTAATTTATCACAATACTAATAAACCAAACCCAATCAAGACTCACAGATGCATGTGGGAAGAGGATGAGACCAGTGTCCTGTTGGTAGGCACTCCAAGAAACTCTCTCCTTGTAAATGGTAGCCCTGGTCACACATAAAAAATACCGCCCCTCCCACTCTATTCCCCCCGATCTTAGTACCGTGAGTTGGAGGCTGTAATTCTGGACACGATGTTCCTGGTATATGAATTCAGATTTGAATAAACAACAGATTAATTCAGCACACCACTTGCATGCAGAGAGCATGTGAACGTGTTGCCTTGCTCAACATAAATACGGTGGTTATTTTTGTATTCTCTTCAAATATTTGTAACACTTACAATTTTTTTTGTAATGGTTGACGGCTCTGCTAAGATTAATCACATGAACGCGACCTACCACTCGCCATTTATTTTTGGCCAACTGTGCATGACAATCTTGGTTGATTTGCACTGCAGCAGCGTGATGATGATGGTAGTACACCAATGATGGCAGGTCGCACCTCATTGTAAAATACTTATCTGGATTTGCCTGGAAAACAATCATTACGCAGCAACTAATGGAAACTAACCGACATTATTTCTATTTATTTATCTTTTTTGATGAATGATTAATGTAAAAAAAAATACTAAAAAATATGCATACTTATACATCGTGGAATACGATGCGACCACTCCCCCAAAACGCAAGTACTTCTGCTTGCCCCATCACGGCTATAACCACGGTTGCAGGTGAATATGATTTGTTTGCCCATGGGATAGAGTCCAAACGTATGTGGGTCATTATCAACTACTTCACCGTTTGTTGGCTCTCTTGGCTGGTCACAGTCAACCGCTGCAAAGGAATAAAATTTGAATATGAAATGCATAAAAGGTAGCTTGGAAAGTAGTCTTAGGCTTTTCTAATGGAATAATGGCAAATCATTACTAATTGGCCAAAACTGATTACTGATTGCAAAAAAAAAAAAAAAAAATAAAGAGTTTTTTCACATTGCCCACTTAGATGCTCCCGATGAAAGAGTAAAATTTAACTTGGAAATGAAATTGAAAATTATTGACCACTTTCATTAAAACATAAAAATCAAAGATATACACAAACTTTTGCTATATAATCAAATATTTCAGTTAAAGTTCTGCACAAGTCAACATCTTGCAGTTAAGCCTACTGCCCACTGCAAGCTCACCACGACCATTTTAACCATAAACCCGATTAAACAATAAATTAAGCTGGTTTGTTAAGTACTTACCATGTGGGGCATGACAGCTTAATTAGTTATAATAATTTGTTATTCTTAGGTATATGGGTGTGTTTCTTGAGGGAATATGAAAATACAAAAACGCATCCAAAATGTACAAATTCACAGGGAAATTAATAGGTGCAAAATATATATATAATATATGTATAATAGAGTTTGACTAAATAGTTTGGCAGGATCCGTAAATAACAATGTACATATTTCTGTTTAGTTTTTGTTTTTATACTGAATGATGTATTATTATGTTAACTGTTATTTTGTTATGTTAATTTTATGTACAAAATGTATATACACCTACTGTTACATTTTTTTTGTATTCTTTTGTATTGAAGATAATCCGAAATGTGGATTTTTTGTTTCAATAAATTTATTTTGTTTTGATCTGATTTTGATTTATATGTTGGGGTCCGGTAACCCGACCGACCAAAAAAAACATGTGCAACAGTGCAAATTTTATGTCAATCTTGAGAACTTAAAATAAAACCGGAAGAAAGCAGGCCGATAATAAATTGCGACATTAATTCTTTATGAAATAACGACTGAGCGGATATAATTGCGGAATCAATTCTTTTGTTTTGGAGTGATGATTGTATTACCGAAAACTTATTCTTTTCCAGAAGAGGTCGCCGTCCATTATGTTTCGAAATAGATTTTTCATGAAATAAAGTCAGGGCAGATACAATTGCGGAATTAATTATTTAGTTAGGAGATGATATAGCTGGGAAACTATCACCTCACGGAATGCAATCGCGTTACGTATGCAATGGCATTGCATTTACGGCATAAAAACCCATAGGAAAATGAAAAGTATGCGGCAAAGAGTATGCAGGAGTATGCTGCAGAAATAGAGTATCCGGCAGACTTGCCATATACTAGTATGCCGCAGAAACAGTCTGCGGCAGACTGTTTTCCTTCATACTTGTATGCGGCAAGTATCATTCTGTCAGCTTTAAATGGAGGCCGGGGGGGGGGGGGGGGGGGGGGGGGGGGTAAAGGGGGTTAATAATATTCTGCCGCAGAATGATAAAGGGTATGCTGCAGACCTGCCGCAGACTTTTCATCATGCTGAAAGAGTATTCAGCAAGTCTGCGACAAGGTAGTAGAAAATGAATATTCATAAAAAAGAGTATGCCCCAGATCTGCCGCAGACTTTTCGTCGGACTAAAAGAGTATGCGGCAGGTCTGCCGCAGACCTGTGACAAGTAGGCCTATGCAGCAGGAGTATGCGGGAGGCCCAAAATTTTCCTATGGGAACGTTTCAAATATTTGAAAAGAGGAATTTTGAAGGAAAAATACTATTTTTGGAAGTGTTGAGTACTAATTTGTGCTTCCCAAGGTTGGTAGCTCTGTTTGGAAATTTTTTAAAGGGCCCAGCTTCGCCACAGATTATTTCAGTTTC
Source organism: Paracentrotus lividus (assembly GCA_940671915.1). Taxonomy (NCBI): domain Eukaryota; kingdom Metazoa; phylum Echinodermata; class Echinoidea; order Camarodonta; family Echinidae; genus Paracentrotus; species Paracentrotus lividus. The sequence continues at coordinate 7,797,118 of CALNVZ010000649.1, read as the reverse complement.
GGACTAATGAACCTCATTTCATTTTCGGACTAACGAACCTTACTTCACTTTCAGACTAATGAACCTTCATAGTAACAAACCTTATTTTGTTTTCGGATTAACAAACCTTATTTTATATTCGGTTTAACGAACCTCACCCCTAAATATAATATCACAGACACTGCGGACTATTGGCCCCGCAGACTATCGGTCCCGCACTGAGAGAGATTCGTTGCTACCAGAAGAGCACTGAACTTCTATTTTTACTAAGAAAGTTCAGTGCTCTCCTGGTAGCAACGAATCTCTCTCAATGAGACTGTGCCAGGCCTGTAGCTGTGAGGCTTCGATCTTCACTCCTCTGGTGGCTGGGGCACTCTTCTTCCTGGCAGCCTTGGCCCCGCAGACTAACGGACCCGCAGACTATCGGGCTGTAGCCCAGTGGCGGACGCAGACCAGAGACACACAATGAACTTACCGGGCCCATGCGTAAACATAATAGAGCCGCTTTTGTCCCCAGACAATTGGGCCCCCGAAATGCATTCAATTCGATTTTCTTGGATCCGTGCCTGGTAGCCGTATAGACATAGGCCATAAAACACTCTTAAATGCCTACATCCTGGACTCTCGTCTAGAAAGTAATCAGCCCCTTGTTATAAGATTTTTTTTTTTTTTCTTACCAAAATACACCTGCCAAACTGGAGTTTATACTATACAGGCCCAATATTACATGTGTGTCACCTGTAACTAGCAAGATGTTATGGGTTATTTTACGATCAGGGTATACCCATCTGTCTCATTTGACCCCCTAAAATTGATTTGTTTTTCCTCAAATTTTGTGTACATGTTCTAAACAAGTGAAATGATATTTCTTTTAAAATGTGAGGCATAAGGTCCATCACTTCTCTTTTTTTATACAGGGGTTCATGTTGTTTATTAGGCCTACAAATTAAATCAATTTGACATGTAAAGTCAATTGCTTCATTTTTCAGAGAGGATGCCTTATGACAGAAATTTACATTGGAACCTGAACTGTCTGAAAAATAAGTGGATGCGGGCGAATTAATTCTAAGTTGGTGCATATATACAAGTGTTCTTAGAGGCAAAAGCATTGTTAATAACGTCAAAATATGCATAAAACACTAAATTCAGAGAGGACATTTTGACAGATTTGGCACCCCATTTTTGGTTAATGGTAACAAAAATTAAAATTATCTGTTGCTCAATCGCCTTTCAATGCCTAATGATTGCTATAAATAATAAAGATGAGCAGGCTTGAAATTGGAAAAAAAAAAACTAAATTAGACAGTAATTTTGGCCCTAAAATGCCAGATCTGGTCAAGTTTAAGAAGTAAACATGTATTTCATTAATTTATTTTTCTCTTGTAACTAGGTTGCTCTAACAGTGCCCAAAAAACTTGCCATCAAAGATTTGAAATTACAGTTACCCATATTTCTTTTACAGAAGGCCCCTTTTTGACGATATACCTTGATTGTAAAACAAGTAAGGAATTTTTCTACATTGCTTAACACTCGCCTGCGTTCAGTACTTAATGGGAAGAGTCTAATTCAGAGTTGGATTCCCCTATGGATCAATATATACAATGTATACTATGATCTTTAAAATGTAATAAGGTATAATTACAAATCAAACAGAAGAATAGGAGAAAGGACTCGAGAAGAAGAACACTCGATCCACCCAGGTGTAAATGGGTATGGTAGGGGGTCCTAAAGCTATGCGGGTCTTAAAGCTACGCACTGCAAAATATGCGCTAAAGTGAATGGGGCCAAAGTAAAAAAATGCACTCGCATAATACAGGTATGATAGCAAAATAGTGTTTCATTTCAAAGTTCAAAATTCCACCTTTTGCGCCTAAAAAAAGAAGCAAGGTGCAAAAAAAAAGGTAAAAACTAATGAATTATGGTAACAATTTCATAATATTACGTGAAAATTGGGAAGAAAACACATAATTAAAAGTGTTAATCAAACTTCAAAGTGAGTGTGTAGACTTAAGACCCATTCTGTTTTGACAGCAACGGAAGTGAGGGTATTGATCTGGCGGCGATTTTCGTAATTGCTGTTTATTATTCCATATCTTTTGCATCAAGATAATCCTCAGAAAATGTAGCAATAGATGGTTTATAAATAGTCACATGAAATATTGAATTCTATGACTTCTAAATCGGTAAAAACTAAGTGCGTAGCTTTTGGTCCCCCATTCACACCCGATATGCTTAAAGCCCAACTTGCATTTAAAATAATTTAGAATGAAACTGTTAAATATGTTCTCATATTGTTCCATTTACATGGGAATATTCCTACAGAAAATATAATCATAATCTGTTAATGACTTTAGATGAAAATTTGAGAAAATAATGGAACAGTCAGTCAAATAGGGACGAAAAGTAGACAGCTATCTTGCCAAAAGTCATGGCATAACACACACACAGACACAGACCCGGTGCGAATCACGTACACATGATTTACCCTTAGACTTTCCACATGGCCGTGTTAATCACGCATGTAATTGGACTTCCCGACGTGTCATTGGATTGATGGTTATTTTACTCTTTTTCTCAGCAGAACTTTACACAATTTTTTTTCAAATTCCTTTGTTGTATAGTATTATTCACTATGCTTGAGATTCTAGTATGATCAAGAATGGAAAATGATTTTTCGATTATTCTTTTCATGACGACTACTCAAGATTATCTTTAAGCACTATATACTTGGCTGCTAAGCTATGACAGGGTAAATGATGTCGTAATGATCTTTGTAAAGCCCCATGAGTGTCATGCCTGACGGTCCTGAGTGCTAAATATCATTTCATTTTTATTCATGAAAAAATAGCATCTTACCAGCAAACTGGATGAAGACACTGTGAGAAATATTCCCATCATCAGATTGACAAGTGTAACGCCCAGAATACTGTGGACGTGGTGGGTTCATTGAAATTACCATTTGTGAAGTACCAAGGTCATCACTGTAATAAGCATTCTGTAATTCAAGATAAAATAGCATAGCAGCTGATTACATAAAAATATAATCCTATAGGCCTAAGGTGCGTCCCACAAAATGAAATTGAGATTGATCACTGTTAATCACTGTTGATCATAATTTAATCTTAAAGTAACCTGTTGGAGATGAGCTGATTTGGCCATAACACACATTTCCCAGAGACCTCAGCCCGAATATATTCGGGCTCAGTCCCTAACGGGTTAATCTAATCAATTGAAAGCTTTTAATAGAGTCTCCTCTTTCATGTGATGAAATCAATATGACCCATACGTCATGCATGAGTGAGTAAGAACAATTTGAAGAGAGAAAAACAAAAAGTCGGTTTGCGGGCGGTTTCAGAAATTATTTTTTAAATCTACATATTTAGATATTCCATTTCCTGCCCTTTTATACACCACATCCAATTTAAATGCTTTAAAAAAAAAATTATTCATTGTTTTATAGTCCCCGGACTTTTTGAAGAGTTTTTAAAAATAAAACCAATTTGAATTGAATTTTCAAGTTCTTTTCGCCCCATTTACACGCCAAAATGATTATTCAGGGCATAATTTTCTTTTATTCTGATCTGCACATATATATTCTCAGAAATTTCCAATCTAGATTGGTCAAGATTACATTTACAACCCTTTAGCACCTAGAGACTGCGTGAAAAGTGTCAGCTTACTCCCCGACGGAAAGGGTTAAGCTGTTTTTGCATCGGGGTGTTTCAATCAGACATACTTGTTAAACATACTTTTTTGTGCTTAATGGGACTGCAGACATCCAATGGGTAATGCACAACAAGTATGAGCATATTTGGTCACATATTTTTGGAATTTTCATGACTATAACGTGCATAAAACAGGGGCGGTTTCAGGCGGTTTAGTGATTAAGCTGACGGGCAGTCTCGGGCGGTTTAGGTGCTACAGGGTTAATTTTTTTAAAACAATTTCTCATACAGTCCTCTACCATTATAAGGAGCATGGATACAATGAGTTCTCATTACAACAAGGCAATTCCCTTGGTCCTAATTTCAAACACGTGCACACAATATTTCTTTCCTATGTGTTCAGTATACATGTAATTATAGTTTTCGTTAAATGAGAAAATTGCTTGTTTCCAAGTTTACACATATTTACCGGAGCGGACTAATGACTTTTACAGTTATATAAACTTCAACAAAGCAATTACAACATGAAAGACTATAAGGCATGGGGGGAATTAAAGAAGAAATATGGATAAAAAGAAAGAGAGAAGTGGATTCTTCATTCCAGCTCCATTATATGACATACCCTGATGGCAATTGCTACCCAGTCAATCCTTAAACAATAAGCTTTACGGCAAGGGACTCATCACTATGGGTGGTATCTCACTTCGTGGACACAAAAATGAGACATATTTGCCAGCATGGCATTGTATCTGTCTCCGCGACAGATTTTTTTGTGGCACAGCTAGAGACAGATCTAGTACAATGCCATGCTGGCTAATCCGTCTTTTGTGTCACGTAACCTTTTGTCCATGGCACAAAAGATTTCTTCGCGGAAAAAGAGGAGACAGATCTAGCACAATGCCATTGCTGGCAAATCTGTCTCATTTTTGTTTCCGTGAAGTGAGATACCACCCTATCCCTGACCCCGAGCCTATCATAAAACCCTATCACAATCCTAACAATATAACCCTTTTATCTTCAAAGAAATTAATCCTGAATCAAATATTGGCACACTTCTGGCTCCAATCTTACCGGTCCATTATCTGATATCAAATGTGCTCTTGCATTGCTCCAAGAAGGCATCTTACAATGAATGCGTAGAAGACTTTGTGGATAGATGACAATAGTTCCATTACTCCTAATCTGCATAGATTGGTTGTTATGAAAGTAGATCTCTGTTGTGGCACGGACTGCATATGATCAATATGAAAGGCACATATATCATATATTGTTATTGCTGTTGATATATTGTTACCATGACTACAACCATGTATACAGTCCATTATAACTAGCATGGATAGGACAATTTCTCATTATAAAAGAGCAGTTCCCTGGTCCCAATTTCAAACATTGTGCGCAGTTGTCAATGTAGGTACCTTGTTATAACTGAAGAGGACTGAATTAAAATTCCTTTTATAGTGAAATCATTTTTTTGTAATTGTTATTGTAACATAATTTATACTTTAACAATTACTAACAGGAGAATATCTACACTCGACAGAATCTTCATACATTTGGCCACAAACAATTTTGAATAACCCTTGTCTCATTGGTTGGCAGAAATTATTTGGAATCATATTTCGAGCTCCAAGTGTCCTGCAAACATATATTTTAACAAGTGTGAAATGATGATTTTGCAGATTTTTTTACATCTGTTTTGTTCTACATCATGAAATTGTTCTTTTGACACAATTGTATACATGTATGTATTAATTTTGAGGTTTAACATTTCATTTTATTTGTTACTTAGTTTGAGTCTTTATGTCTTTTGTTTGAAAAGTGATGTACGTGACCATGTATGAATTCATATGAGCAGTAACCAACCAATTTAAGTGGCTCAATTATCAGGGACTCACATCATCTGCTGGCATACCCAGCTGCCAATGCTTGTTGCATACCACATGAGACTATAATTGTTTGTCATATTGTACAAAATATTAAATTTAGCTTGTTTAGCTAGTTGTTTCCATACCACATCTTGGTTCCTGTCCAGACCAAATCCCTTCAGCACATGTTCTATTTGCACTTCCCTGCATGACATACGCCTCAGGGAGGGAACAGCGAGACACAAGAAACGTTCCCTCTGGAAGTTCATCGTGAGGGTACGAGCTGAGTTTGTCGATGTCTGCTCCATTCACATACTGTACAACGCGAGAAATGTACCCAGGCTTAGCACACATTCCCTCCGTCCGTTCTGTAGAGACTGACAAAGTAATCATAATGTATTAATAACAACAATTGCCTCCAGTTCTTGTATGCATTTATACCATCAGTGATTATACACCTCGCTGAGTCCCCAAAACCAGCTTTTGAGATAATTGCGTTCAAAGTTTGGATGTAATTCTCAGGCCTGTAACTAGGATTTTTACGAGGGGGTTCGAAATCTGAAAAAGCAGACCTTTTTAAAGGTTTTTTTTTTTTTCGAGCGCAAAGCGCAAGCCGAAAATTTTGCGTTATAATGACAAGGCAGTAGAATTAATTACGCACACTTTCCCTCTTAATGTTTATTTAAATAAGGTCATATCCCTTTTAGTTTTACTTTAAGCCAAAAAAAATAATAAATCCATCTCTTGGTACATGATGGTACAGGGACCATACATTTGATACATGGATGCACACTAAATGCTTGTTGGAATCAACAAAATTTGATTTTTTACTGGTCAAAGTGACTTACGCGCCAAGACAGAAAGATGAAAAATCAGACAATCCAAGAATTAATTGGGATGAGCTTTATTAACCATGACCAAGACAACGCAAAACGTTAATGCAGTCCATGATCGTAAACACAACACATATGGCATGCATGGAACGCCATATGAGGCATAATACTATAAAGGCAAATAACTCATAGGGCCTACTGGGACCGTGAAAAATGACACATATCCTCAGATTTTTGACACCTTACATGTATGCTCCAGTTGAAAGGAGTATCATGTTATATAAATTTAACCATATCAATAGATTGTGTCTTGTATGACTTTTCTTCCACCCCAATGTGTGTCTGTCGGGAAGGGGGGAGTCTGCCTTAAAAAAAATGGATTTGTGCCACATAGCTCAATTAACCTGACACGTACCATCCTTGAAAAAAAAAGTTCCATCGTTACCATGGTATTACCATGGTAGAACCATCATATGGTCATGTCATTGAACCCACGGTACCGATTGTTTTTTCCAGGGTAGGCCCCACCATGTTTTTACGTAGCCTCCCATAAAGTGATGTACAGATTTAATGGTAATGCATGGAACAACTATGGTACAACTACATGTATGTTGAGTTTTTGTTCTTGTTCATTATGCCCCTATGTTGCTCAATAAAACATTATACATTAAGTATTTATGATGATCATGCATTAATGATCATTGGATAAAATTTTTAAAAAACATAGGAAAAATCAATCAAATTGAGAATAGGAGCTAAGTAGCAAGCAGTAGGGCCTATACGTTCTTAAGACAACTGTGGTATACAATATAAATGTTAACATGTACAATGTACATTGTTGCATTGGCCTTCTATCATATCAAGTATCGTACCATGTTGAAGAATTCATTTTCAATATTTCTTATAATTACAATTATCATGGTATTACCATGGTGGTACTATATCGTGTGAATAAGAAACAGCTTAGAAGTGTATCGTGTTGTTGTCTACAGAGGGAACTGGATCACTAATTCTCCGCTATCGTTGTGAAGTGGTGAGTCATTTAACTGGAGGCACGGACGCACTATATTGTTTAGTAAGGGACGTAGGCGACTGAAGACTCGAAGTGCGCGAAGCGAGGGAAGCGTGGTTTTTTCGAGAGAAGGAGTACGTGGTCAGGTAGGGAGGAGGGTGGCAGACATCCGAGTCTTTGTTAAGAGTCGTCCTGAAATAGAACATGCACAGTGCTAGTTGGCTCATCGTTGTTGGTCGGTTTGTCGTTTTGATACTTTTCACGATTTGCTGAATTTAAACTTTTAAGCTTGGAGCATGCCCTCCCCCGCTCCACCGCAGCCTCAACAGGCGCGCGGAGCAACACCTCGCCCCCCCCGCCTCCATAGCCCTTGCACTTGACTTTTTTCCTTGGGCATCCAAATACCAATGCATTTTGTCATAATATACCTTTTATAATATGCCTAACATTCTACTTTTCAATCCAATCCGCCCACACCTCCAAAAACTTTACCCATGAGCCATAGGTGACCTTGAGTAAAAAGTGTCTCAACAAACCTGAGTCTCCCCTTTCACATATCGGTACAGGGACTGTCCACTCTCCCACGTTCGAACAGCCTGCCCTGACATATCTCTGAGGGGTATAGCCTGGTTTACATGATCTTAAAGAGATGGTTACTTGTTCACCAATTGGCAAGCCCTCATCAAAGATTCTCCCTGTATATCCTGTGATGGAAAAGACTTCTCCGTTGGTTCTCTCAGGGAGCATGCATCGTGGGGGTGCTGTTTGAAGATAGAAGGATAAAGATCATTGTTTAGTTCAGTCAGTTTCTTTTTCCCCTGACGAAGGGCTACATATTTGTCCGTCCAGCTACATCTCCATCTCATAATATCTCAAGCATCCTCTTCACTCGGTAAACTCAAGTTCTCTTTTGATCATTTCCTTGCACAAGTACATTTTGGCCGGTCATCCTATATATCCCTCTTTTCCTACCCCCTCCACACTCCAAGCTCTCAGTCCTTGCACTCAAAATTCCCTCCTGCTCAGAACAGACCCCACCTTAAAAGACTGTGTCATCCTTTTGCAGGCAAAAATATTACATTTCTAGTTTTTGAGAGGATATAGTAGTATATCAATGACTATATCTCCCCATAACATGATTAAGCTCAAATGTGTATGTTTGTCATTATATTGCGATTACCAAAATTCATTCTAAATTTTTTCGTACCTCAAAAAAAAAATGTACGGTGCAAAATTCAAATTGATGGTTACCGCAGAGGATAATGCATGCCATACGCCGTGTGTATATAGCTGTGTGGTCTGTGCGTTGCATGCACTGTAATATCTACGATGCTGATGGAGATTGGTCTAGATTGCTAGTCAGATTTTCGTTTTTTTATTACTGATCTAGGTAACCTATGACGGTAAAATTGAATAGACAATATAGGTTATTATTTCCTCTTTTTTATAATAATGACTAAGGTTCTCTCTATACTATTCTATAACTGTATTTATACAGTTTGGGAAATGATTGTTGGACCAAATCATGTGGGTAGTTAATGTGATTTAGTCTAATAATTGTTTCCAAGGCTGTGTCTTTAAATATCTAGTATCTGGTATTGTTTTGAACCATGCACATGTATCTCTATATATTGTTTTTTTATGATCAGGGCCCTCATGGACAGCAGTTCACGAAACTGAAGAAGCCACCCTGAATAAATAAACTGAAAATAAATAAATAAATAAATACAAGTTATAGAGACAACTGAAAATCTAGATCCTTTTCTGGGTCATTATCTGGCCTCAAATTAATCTATGTTCTCACTTATCTTCCCAATTAAGTGTCCCTTAGATTTGTTTTAAAGAGGAAAAAACATGTTTTAATTTTAAAAGGAAACTCCCATTCACGAAATGTGTTCAATGCTGGTTAATTCTGACTACACCTCTATTTTGGATACATAGGCCCTAATGAAATCAATGGTAAAACCTCATATTTTTTTCATAAAAATTTATTTTTTTGTCTGGATTCACTTTTTTTTTTGGTTTGTTTTGTCTTGTATATTGTTTTGTTTTCGCTTTTGTTTGTTGTCGCTTTGTTTTGTTTGTATTTTGTTTGTATTTTTTTGTTCTTTTGTTGTTTTTTTTTTGGGGGGGGGAGGGGACCTACAAAGCATTAATGATTCTGAAAGGATTCAGTCGATTATTTTGTGATTGCATTGGTTAAACACTGAATGCTTAATAGATGGGATATAGAAGAAAATTCCAAAATATTCAATAATATCCCGAAAACGGTGGAATATTTCTGCCTATGATTCTAGCTTTATGATTTTATAGTTGTTTCTTTAACCGGCACCGCCTGATGTCCATTAAGGCCTCGTCAAACCGAGTCCGGTCCGGTGACCGGTACGGCAAACCGTCTCAAATCGCTCCATGAGCGATCCCATAAAAACCGTACCGTTTGCCATTCTGGCTAGTAAGGCATAGCCCGTGTTTGTTGTGACCAGTCTCATTGCAATAGTACACGGCCGATTCATTTCAACCGTTTTTGCCCATTGTTGAACTGGAACGGGCCCGTGCCGTGACCCGGACTGGACTCGGTGTGACGAGGCCTTTACTGCCATAATGGTTCATCATCATCGCCCTGCATCATTATCATCATAATCATCAAGATATTATCATCATGCATCATCAGTCAGATATCATTGTATTAATTAATCACCTCATCATCATCCTCATCATCATCATCAGCATCATCATCGTAATCATCATCACCATTATGAGACCTGACATTCATAATCATCCTCATCCAATGCCTGGTCATCATTTTCACATCATCGTCACCATATCGATCATCACGATCATAATATCATCATGGTCATCATCCTGATCATCATCACCATCACCATCATCTGACATTATTCATCATCATCATACGCTCTTAGATCTAACTATTGATTTGAAACAAAAAACTTTTACTATAAGAAAAATAGGCTACGAGGAGGAGGTAAGAAAGGGGAGGTATAACACTGTATACTTACGAGGGTTAACCGGTTATGTGTATGCTACCGAGAAGGACGAGAACAATAACACACCGGTGAACATGGTCGAGTGTTGAAAATGATTTGAGTGTGTACCATGTATGTACTCGAAGGAACTTTTTGTGGGGTGTGTCTGTCCTTGGTGATTTGAAGGGCAGGTGCAGGGGTATTATGAGATGCTTAAATTTTAGCCTTTTCTATAACAAAAACACTCAATTTTTTTTTCAAATGTGGCTTCATAAACTTTTCTTGTCAAGACCTCCTTTTATTTTATTTTTTAAAATTTTCATTTATCCCCCTCCCCCCATTAATTAATAATGATCTGTATACAGGCGCGTATCCAGGATTTCGCACCCCGGGGGGCCCGAGGTGATTTTGGCGCCCCTGTGTACTTTTCAAAATATGGCGCCCCCCCCCTAGGCAAACATAGGCCTACGGCTTAAATGCACGTAAGAATAATTTATTTTATTTTTTATTCATTTTATTTTTTAATAAATGGTGAGTTCATATAAAAGAATTTTTTTTAGGAATATGATGTATTATAACACTACAGATGAAAATACTAATAATTATAAATACGAGCGCGAAGCGCGATCGGAATCTTTTTTTTCTCTCTCTCTCTACTTTACGATCAGAAAGAATTCTGAGCAATATAGGTGTTTCAATTTTGTTTAGCTCTTCATCAGAATATCATATAATCGGGAGCTGTAATTTGTCCATCAAAACGATTTGAAAGCAAGCCATATAAAATCATGTGAAATTTGTCCATCAAGTAATGTGAAATCAAACAAATGTAAATTGATGTTTTGTTGTTCAGAATCCTCATAATCTGCTTACAAAAAAGAAAAAAATAGGCGAGCGTGAAGCGCGAGCATAAATTTGATGTATCGGAATGATCTGAAAACGTGACATTTTAAGCATTCCTCAGGAACACAATGTAATAACTCCTTGGAAAATGATGCGAGCGCGAAGCGCGAGCGAAAATTTTGCTCTATGTAATACAATAGAGCACAGAAGTTTAGGATCAATTATTTGGCCTCCATAAAGACCAATATGTTGCCCAGTAATTTGACAAATGAAAGAAAGATGAATATCTATCTATCTATCTATCTGTTTCTATCTATCTACCTGATAATTCTGTTTCCCTCCCTAAGTTCAAGATAAATTTGGCGCCCCTAAGTTTAAGCTCAATTTGGCGCCAACTAAGTATAAGATCATTTGGCGCCCCCTAAATGTTTGATTGAATTGGCGAAATACATGCATGATTTAGGTCAATTTGATGTCCCTGGGTTAAAAATCAATTTGGTGCCCCTTAGTTTCAGGTCAATTCGAAAATGCAAAAATAAATGTAACGTGTATTCAAATAAATTTAAATTTCTTGATGATTAGTATCCCATAATGTAAATTCTGGTAAGAGGAAAAGCACAAGCGAGAGCGAAGCGCGAGTGGAATGTTGATGTATTGAATGATTAGAAAACATGACATTGTATGCGTTCCTCAGGAGCACAATCATTTGATTGGAAAAAATGATGCGAGCGCGTAGCGCGAGCCAAAATTTTGCTATATATATATATATAATTACAGACATGACAGACCAGGAGGAATTAAAAATTTTAGAGACCATATTTCAAATACCAAGTTGTTGCCCCTTAGTTTCAGGTAAATTCGGCACACCTCCCTAAGTTCAGGCTTCATTTGGCGCCCCTAAGTTTAAGATCAATTTGGCACCGTCTTAACTTCAGGTCAATTCGGCGCCCCCTAAGATTTGAAATGCAAAAATATATGTAACGTGAAATCAAATAAATTGAAATGTTTTATTGGTTAGAATCCCATAATGTAAATTCTGGTAAGAGGAAAAACACAGGCAAGCGCAAACGGAAATTTTGATGTATTCGAATGATTAGAAAACAGGACATTTCATGCGCTCCTCAGGAACACAATGTAATAATTCATTGAAAAAAAATGATGCGAGCGCGAAGCGCGAGCGAAAATTTCGCGATGTATTATACAGACCCGGATGCATGAATTTTGAAATTTTGCTCTATCAAGACAGAGACCATATTATAAAGACCAATTTGTTGCCCCCTTAGTTTCAGGTAAATTCGACGCCCCTTAGTCATTTGGGCGCCCTATACGTGTAAGCTCAATTTGGCTCCCCTAATTTTAAAATCGATTTGACGCCCCCTTAACTTCAATTCAGCGCCCCCATAAGATTAAGGTCATTTTGGCGCCCGTACGTGTAAGCTCAATTTGGCGGAGCTAATATGTTGAAGATCAATTTGAAATGGGGAAAAAAAAAATTGTAACGTGAAATAAAATAAATTTAAATGTTTTGATGGTTAGAATCACATAATGTAAATTCTGGTAAAAGAGGAAAAACACAGGCGTGTGCGAAAAGGGAACGGAAATTTTTATATATTCGAATGATTAGAAAAAGGACATTTTATGCATTCCTCAGGAACACAATGTTATAACTCAATTGGAAAAGATGATGCGAGCGCGAAGCGCGAGCGAAAAGTTTGCTATACTATATTATATACAAACCAGGAGGCATGGAATTTTCAAATTTTGCTATTTCTAGATAGATACCATTTTAAAGACCCCTTCTTATTTGTGTGTGTTTTTTCGGGGGCCCCTTAGTTTCTGGTAAATTCAGCACCTCTCCCTAAATTTAGGATATGGTTGGAGCCCCTAAGATTAAGATAAATTTGGCACTCCTAAGTCTCAGGTCAATTCGGCACCCCTACATTTGAGCTCAGTTTGACGTCCTTTAATTTAAAATCGATTTGGCGCCCGCTTAACTTCAGGTGAAATCGGTGCCCCTAAATCCTAAGTCAATTCAGCGCCCCGTATGTTTAAGATAATTTTGGCGCCCTACATTTGAGGCTAAGGTCAATTTTTGGGCCTCCTTAGTTTTAAGTTCCATTTGGACCCCCTCTAGCATTTAAAGTCGATTTGCTGGCCCCACCTAAGTTTTAAGGTTTCTTTGGCGCCCCATCGTATAAATCAATTTTGGACCCCTAGTTTAAGGTCGATTTGGCGCCCCTTCTAAATCTAAGGTCGAAATTTGGTTTTTTGCCCTTACTATAGTTAAGGTGGATTCAGGCCGCCCCATCACTAAGTTTACAATATCAATATAGGCGCCCCCTCAGCTTTAGGTCGATTTGGCGCCCCTTCTAAATCTAAGGTCGAAATTTGGTGCCCTTACTTAGTTTAAGGTGGATTCGGCGCCCCTTAGTTTAATATCAATTAGGCGCCCCTTCAGCTTTAGGTCAATTTGGCGCCCCCAGTACCTAAATTTCTGGTTAATTTGGAGCCCCGGCGTTTAAGCTCAATTTGGCGGCCCTGTAGTTTAATGTCGATTTGGCGCCCCCTAAATCTAAGGTCTATTTGCGCGACTGCGTTTAGCACTTTGGCGCCCCTACGTTTAGCTCATTTGCCCCCCCCCCCGTAAGTTTACATGTCGCATGTGGGCCCCCTTATTTGGTCGTTGGGGCGCTCCTAGTTTTTAGGGTTCTTTTGGGCCCCCACTATTTCGGGTTCAATTTGGCGGGCCGATATTTAGTTTGCTTCGGGATTTTGGCGCCCCACACCCCTTAATTGACAGGTCGATTGGAGCCTTTATTTGGGCGGCCTCTCACTTTACGCTCCATTGGGCCCTGTTAGTCGCTTTGGCGCCCCTACACTTTATGGTCCCGAACATTGGCGGAGCGTTAAGCTCACATTTTGAGCCCGCTCTACGTTATGTCGATTGGCGCGCGCCCCTTAGATTTATGGTCGTATTTGGCGCCCGTCCGCTTTAGGGTGATTGGCGCCCCACCTTTCGGGTCACTTCTGGCGCCCCGGACGTTTAGCTCAATTGGCGGCCCCGTCGTTTCTTGTCGATTTGGCGCCCCCTACTTTAGGATCCGATTTGGCGCCCCCCTCGCTTTAGGTCAATTTGGCGCCTCCACCTAATTTCGGATCATTGGCGCCGTCGGCGTTTAAGCTCATTTTGGCCCCCGTAGTTAACTTCGATTTGGCGCCACCACCCCCCTCTTTTATGGTCGAAAGTTTGCGGCCCTACACGTTTAACGGTCATTTGGCGGCCCGTTAGTTTACTGTCGCTTTGGCGCCCACCACTTTTTTTTTCTTGCCCCCCTCGACCCTCTCTACTCTCCTCTTTCTCTTTTTCTTCCTTCCTCTGTTTCCCCTTGGCCCCCTACGTTTAAGCTCCAATTGTGGCCCCCGTCGTTTCTATGTACGTTTGGCGCTCTCTATTTATGGTCGAGTGTTGGCGCCCGTACGTTTAGCTCCATTGAGGCCCCGTTAGTTTATGTCGATTTGGCGCCGCCCTATTTCTGGTCGATTTGGGCGCCCCGCGCTTTTTCATAATTGAGAGACCACCTTTTCGGGTCAATTGGCGCCCCGCACCGTTAGTACAACTTGCGCCGGCGCTCACGTTATGTGTGCGGCGCGCCCTAATTTTAGGTCGAATTGGCGCCCCCTTAGGACGACTTTAGGTCACATTTGGCGCGCACTCTAATTTTCAAGGGTCATTGGCGCCCGCGAGCGTTAAGCTCCCTTTTAGCCCCGCCGTAGCTTTGATTTCGTTTGGCGCACTCCCCTCCTGAGATTTCATTGTCGTTTGGCGCCCCTAGGCTTATAAGGTCCTTTTGGCGCCCCTAGTTTCTGTCGATTTGCGCCCCGCTTTTTATCTTATATTACCCCTCCTCTCTATCTCTCCTTTTTTTTCTTTTTCATTCCTTCCTCTTTTACTTTCCTTTTTTTTCATCTTTTTTCTTCTTTCTTTCATATTTTATCTTTCTTTCTCTCAGTTCTCCACTTTTTTTTCTCTTTTTTTCTTCTTTTATTTTTTTCTTTCACGCTTTCTCCCTTTTTTTTTTCTTTTTCTTCACTTTTTTTTGTTACTTTTCCCCTTTTCCCTCCTCTTTTTCGGGGCGGCCCCTGCGGCCCCCCGGGGGGCGCGGGCCCGGTAGCCCCCCCAGATCACAGCGCATGGTAATACTCTTCATGATTTTGCTTTCTGATATCCTGATACGGTCCCAGCGGGCACATCTGCTATTCATCACCTATTACTTCAGCCTTGCATTTTTTTTTTATGAAGAGAGCGCTCGCGAAATGTCCATACCTAGTCAGAGACTGGGTGATTATCTTTGGTTCTACGGCCAATTACCGCCTGGATTCCCGAGATTCCGCCCCCGGACATTACCGCCCGAGACATTCCCAGACATTATTCCTGAGAGCAATCCCCCGGCACTTGCCAAGCCCGAGGCATTACCCCCCGAGGACCTTCCATGGTCTCCCCGGCACTATTACCCCCCAGGCATCCGGCCGACATCCGAGCGACACCCCGGTGGTGGGGCCAGCATTTCCCGCCCGAGGAGCATTTACCCCCTCTCGGCTTTTTTTCGATCGTTGGAATCAGCCGCGGCGCCCATTTATTGGAGTCTCGCCCGGTGTTGCATGTTTTCGTTATTTTCCACTTTCTATTTATATTTCTCTTCTCCTTTTCTCTTCTTCCACTCTTTCTTTTTTTTCCCTTGCTTTTATTTCCCTCTTTTTTTTTCTTTTCCTTGTTTCCCTTTTCCTTCCTATATTCGTGCGTAAAATCCGATTTTCGTTCTTATTCTCAGGGGGGATGGCGCTTTTGTTTATTATTAATGTACATCCCCTTGTGCAGCATTTCTTTACGGGATTTCCGGCCAGTGCTTATTTCCAGTTAGATGTGGCCTTATACTTATACTTTACAGATCATCACATAGCATTGTTTTTCGCATTTAGGGTGATATAGGCAGTCAATGCACGTCAGAGAGGATATAAGTACCATCCTAATTTGTGACGATTATGACATAAATCATACAGTATTTTTTCCATACTCCTATTAGCAAGAATATAAACTAAAAGCGCCATGTCAATTTAGCAACAATCAGGTTATCGTTAAAAATCAATGTGCATAAATTTACTTATTTTTCACTTTATTTGTTAATTACAACAAACAGAGTCATGTGATTATGGCCCTTAGAACCGTCCATAAAGAACATGGTTTCCACAGACATCTCATGTTCTCTGATCATTTATTTATATTAGCATCACAGGTCATACTGTATGGTCAGGGAACTTGATTATTCGCTCCTATGTAATACTGGTGAAGAATAGAATTGTAAAGAAAAAACACCGTGTATACCTCTCCAACAAATTCAGTCTTGTATTTTTATCGATAACTTTATTGTATCACAAAAATGAAATCAATTAATTAGTGGCCTGACCAGATATAGAATAAACATGATGAATTGGGAAGACATGAAGTATCAAGATAATTTGCAACTTGTACAAGACCGTTTAGTCTGATGCTGTTGTTGCTCTCCTTACAGCGTTCTTACGATAAGCTTATTACTAAGATATTTCATGCTTCAATTTGGTTGGACCATACTAAATATCAAATATCTTACTGTGGTCCTTGGGTAATTATCCGTTGGTAATTATCCCGAGGGGGGGGGGGGGTAATTGTCTGGGGTAGTTGTCGGGGGTAATTTGTCCGGGGGTAATTGTTCCTTCGGGGGGGGGGGTTAATTGTCTGGGGTTAATTGTCCTTGGGGGTTAATTGTCCGCGCGGGGTAATTGCTCATGGATAATTGTCGGGGGGCAATTATCCAGGGGTTAATTGTCTTGAGCTAGTTGTCGGGGGTAATTGACCAGGGGGTAATTGTAGCCGGGGTATTGTCCTCGGGGTTATTGTCTGGGGGGGGGTAATTGTCGCTTGGGGGTGTAATTAGTCCTCAGGGGGTGATGTGTCCAGGATAATTGTTCCGGGTTAATTACCAGGGGTAATTGTATCAGTGTGGTAATGTCTTGACGCGTAGTTTGTCGTGCGGGGTAATTGTCCGGGATAATTGTCCGGTATTGTCGGGTATTTATCAGGGGTAATTGTCTCATGATTTGTCGGTGGTAATTGTTGGCGGGGTATTGATCCGGACGTCGATTTCGGGGGTAATTGTCGGGGCGAACGGGGGTAATTTCGCGAGGGTATTGTCCTGCGGGAGTAATTGTCCGGGGGTAATTGTTCTCGGGGGGTAATTGTCCGGGGGTAATTGTCTGGTAGTGTTCTGGGAGCGTAATGTCGGGGTAATTGTCTCCGGGGTATTGTCTGGGGGGGGTAGGGTAGAATGTAGGGATCCAAACGCGAACCGTAGGGATATCGCGAGACGGATCACTACAATACCACTAGCTGCCAATATCCGGGTCTTGAAATAGACCGTGTACCGCATCTATTGGTCGCTGGTTCTGTCTGGGAAGGTTGAATTGCTCGTATTCGAACAACAACAAGTGAGCAAGAAAATCTGCCGAGAAAACTACCGACAACTGTCAAGGTAGGAAATTTGCAGCCTGAAAAATGGCCTGATGTAAAATTGACATTTTTAGAGAATGTGATGGTATAAAAATAGAATTGGGGCATGACCTCGTATTCATGCATTATGGACATAGTTGAGGGTGAAGCCAAACGTGTATGCAGGCGTTTGCACTGTACAAGCCTGTGTATTGGCGGTGCCAGTGTGTGAATAAGGTGCTAGTCAGTCATTTTTTTTTGTGTAGGGAATACCGGACACCACATGGACGGTGTTTGTTTTACTTCCGGGTTGAGTTGCTAACATTGTAGATTCAAATAGTAAGTTGCATATTATATGTATTATATTTATTTATTATTAATGTTTGAAACATTTTGAAATGTCTATTTCTCTTTATTATTATTGTGATATGTCTGATCTACATTGAGATATAAAGTTTATATTGAGTGTTTTTGAAATTGGTGTGGAATGAATCTTCTAAAATGAATAATGTTATAAAAATCAAATACAAACATGTTAAGATTGATGGTTTAACATTCAAAATCAGTGCTTCAGACAGAGCTTTATTACAAAAAAAGGGTAAAAACATAACTGTCCGGCTATTTCCTACACACTGTAGGAGATGCTGGACAATTTACGCATGACAATCATTATTTGCATATAACTGCCTCAACAATATTTGATTACCTCAAATTTTTTTGGAAAATAAAGTTGAATGAGTGTAGCTAAGCAATGAGATACATTTCTTGTTTGTGTTTTATTTGTTTATGCTGCTATCAAGCAAATGAGCTTAAGTGGCCGCGGTTTTTTCCCTAATCTCCCTATCACTTGTCCTGAGGGGGTAATTGTCCTGGGGGTAATTGTCCTTCATGGGGGTAATTGCTCATGGATAATTGTCCGGGGCAATTATCCAGGGTTAATTGTCTTGAGGTAGTTGTCGTGGGGTAATTGACCGGTATGTACACGGGTTTGGCTCTGGGGTTATTGTGCTGGGGGGTAATTGTCCTTTGGGGGGTAATTCGTCGCTTGGGTTGTGGGGGTAAATTGTCCATGGTATTGTCCGGGGGTATTATCAGGGGGTAATTGTATCCAGGGCGTAATTGTCTTGAGGTAGTTGTGCGTCGGGGTTAATTGACCGGGGTATTGTCCGGGGTAATTGTCCTCGGGGGTAATTGGATGTCGGGGGCAATTATCCAGGGGTTAATTGTCTTGAGGTAGTTGTCATCGGGGGTATTGACCGGGGTAATTGTCCGGGGTAATTGTCCTCGGGGGGTTATTGTCTGGGGGAATTGTCCTTGGGGGGTAATTGTCCTCGGGGTAATTGTCCATGGATAATGTCCGGGGGTAATTATCCAGGGGAATTGTATCCAGGGGTAATGTCTTGAGGTAGTTGTGTCGGGGGTAAATTGACGGGGGTAATTGTCCGGGGGTATGTTCCTCGGAGAGTAATTTGTCCGGCGGGTAATTGTCTGGGGGGTAATTGTCCGGGGGTAATTGTCTCTCGGGGAGGGGGTAATTGTCCGGGGTATTGTTCCTCGCAGTGGGGTAATTGTGTCTCGGGGCGGGGTAATTGTTCCGGGGGGTAAATTGTCCGGAGGGGGTAATTGTTCCGCTCGGGGTAATTGGCCGGGGGGTAGTGTTGTCTCTGATATGCGTTATATTTTCAGGAGGCTTATTAATAATAACAATGATAACACGAAAAGTCATGAATTTTTATCATGCATCAAAAGAACACGTAGTTGCAATGTGTATAATGATGAGTTATAATTGCATTATTTAAGTTATCTGAGTATTTCACCTGGCTGTCTAGTGTCTACAATAGAGAATTAAACCAAGCTAGCTGATAGTCCAAATTAGAGCAATTTGCGATAGTGAAAATATCAATCTTCGCATCAAGTCTTTCAGAACACATCATTCTTGCACTTGTACAGTACCCCCCCCCCCCGGTAGGCCTAATTGTACACTGTTCGTCATAAACTTCTTTTCTTTCTTTTTTCTGGCTCCAGCAACATTATATAATTATGTTGTGAATGTGTTTTCAATCTTGGGGATCCTGGCTATATCATGGACGTTCCCTCAACCCTTCCCGGGGATTTTTCTTCCAAAGAAGTTTGTCACCCCCAAGATGGCAATTTTTGTCATTTTTCTTCTTTTGGGGGCCCCTTTTTTGTTTAAGCGACTCACTATAAGGCCCCTTCAGTCCTACCCCAAGGAAACACGTATATAGACAGGTCCTTTTACTTTGGCAAATATAAATAGTGGCCGGGGCGCACCCCTCCCTCCAGACAAGCCAGGTATAGGGCCTAGACATGAAAATTAATTGTATTATATTATGAGAAATGATTCAGAAATTTTCGTCATGAACTGTCATTCTAATACATTATTATAATCACAAATCAGCCCCAGGTAAAGAAGTGAGAGAAATTTCGACAACAATGTTCATATTATTTATATTCAGGATACTTCTTTCCGGATAATTTCTCAGTAAAATATTGCAGACCAACCAATCATAATATACTACAACTATACGATCAAGTTCTTCCTCTGGGCAACCAAAACTCTTCAACGGGAATAATAAATGTATGTAGGGTGGAGTCGGTTGCATGCTAAAAAAAAAATCAAGAACTCTAATATATAAAAATGGGGGTAAAAGTCTTATTGTAGGGTAAAATATTAAAAGAAAGAAAATCTACACTGTAAACTTACCTTGGCCTTGTGACAAACACAGAAACACTCCTGAAAGGAAAACCAAAATAAAAGCCCCTTTCTCCATCGCTCGCTGGTATAATTTAGATGCAACTCTACATTCCATGTGCATTTTGGAGAGAAATATTTTTCTAAAATTGCATTCAATTGGGCGTGGCTAAATATTGTAACAGGGCCAACTCGGACATAGCGTGCTGATTGGATAAAAAGCATTGGAAAGGGTCCATCAAAGTACCATCGCAGTCATCACCCATTATGTGGATGTCATTATTCTAAATAGTCCCTATTAACATATACCACATGTGAGATTTGGAACTTGAAGTGTTTTTCTTTGGTTTGAATGTTATTTCCAGGATCAAGAACCTATATAT
Organism: Paracentrotus lividus; assembly: GCA_940671915.1. Lineage (NCBI taxonomy): Eukaryota > Metazoa > Echinodermata > Echinoidea > Camarodonta > Echinidae > Paracentrotus > Paracentrotus lividus. The sequence continues at coordinate 7,776,324 of CALNVZ010000649.1, read as the reverse complement.
TTCCTGACAACTAACCGAAGCAAGCTTTTGCTTTTAAGTTTCCCGAGGTTGTCCATGCTGCGACCATATAATGTAGTCTCACTGGCTGTAAGCATTGAAACAGTGCAATGCGTATCAATTTAATTCTATACAACCCTCTCTATAAATAAGTATATTTACTAAAAACTATATTGTTATCAACCAACTTTATATATACTTTTACAGAAAAAACTTGTCATTTGTATTCATTAGAGCAGAGAAAGTTCAGACCCGATGATTTCTGAAACAAAGGCAAATAACAACAACAACAACAACAACAACCAAAAAAAAAAAAAAAAAAAAAAAATTGAGATTATTAGTAAACGAAACCATGAAACTGTCATATTTCGACAAAGTGTATACAGATTTCGTATGTTTCCACAAATAAGCAATGGCCCTAAGTTCCCAAAACAAGGGCAAAGAAAAACGGCAACACCTAAAGAAGAGTTATTTATGACGTTTTCCTACTATGCAAAGACGTTTTAATGCAGATTTATTTCACCGACATATCAAATTGTAATCAGTTTCGTGTCGTGAATATATTGTAATTCAATGCAGTATAGGCCTAATTGATATTTTAGTTACGACCACTAATTTTGGAGCACATCTCCCTCAGCAAACACAAAAATATATTTTCGTTGATTAGGTTACATATTTCTGCTCTCCAAAAACAAACTTAATCGATGTAGATCTTTATATTCTTCAGCATGTCTCAGTGGAAGTCCCAATCTAGAAAGAGTGATTATGATGTCGCTATGTCAGTAAATATATTTGTGCTATAAGGGTACCATGTAATCAAAAAGGGACTGGGGCTTGCAAATGAAAAGTTAAATGATGAATACAATTTTTCTTCATCATGACAACGCATGGTATCATACTTGATCTACGAGGTATATTTTCCTCATAGAGATAACAGACATCAGATTTAGTTCAATAACAGGAAAACGAGAAGCGTGGAAGGTTTTCACCTCAATTTAGTTTCGAAATATCAAAAACACAACCCTGGGTTTCGGGTATAATTCTGAGGAGAATAAAAAAAAAAAAAAAGGAAAACGGAAAGTGCACATGGTGAAAAACATTCACCCTTGCTTGGTATTATTGACACATGAGAGAGATATCTTAAAGGGAGAGCGAACTGAGAAACACCCTCATTGACTGTGTGTTATAAATAGCTAGTCTTAAAGTATACCTTTTGAGAAAACTATTAACAAAACGGTGTAATATTAACCTACAATTTAATTTGTATTATGAAACTAAAATGTTTTGAGGGGAAAATACGTTTCGTTACTTGGCAACATAATTGTCATGGTGTGAATTCATTGAGTAGTGAAAAAGTGTGTTTTCATTTAAATGGGTCTGAATTATAAGACTACACTATCAGAATGTTGCATTATGGGTAATGCAGCGGTCACAACTCACCATACCTTCGACGTGTAACCCCCTACTATGGATTTCGTAGAAAATTTGTGCAGAGGAGGTACCTTGCAGGTACAATGCATGCACGACGTACTGGAGGTTTTTACAATACCCTTACTACAGAAACGCAGGAATCGCAGAAGTTGACCCAGGACATATGCGTGCATTGTACATGCAACACAGGCTACGTTAAAGGGATGCAGTAACATTGAATGATATTCAAATCACATTCATTCGATTTAGCTTATTTTGCCAACATAATTATAAACACTTAGGTCAGTCTGGTATCTCTTCAAAATTGCAAGCTAATTGCTTGCTTTACCTTCGAGATATCAATGATTTCATACTCAAAATTTATAAACCGACACCGGATGGTTTATAAAACCATGTGCTTTTCCACACACCCATTTCCTGTTGTAAAGTCCCCCGTCTCTAGCGGCCTGGTGCACCTATCAGCAGAGGGTACTGGTGGTCGGCTGTATGCTTGGCATTGTTTGTTACACTGTTTTAAGGTAGTAAATGACTTCCATTTGATCTGAAACTTTCAGTAGTTTGTTTTTACTGTTGGATCAATATAATTGTATTAATCTTGATATAATTGCTCTTGTTTTTGAAAGCTACTTAATCCCTTTAATGGCACGTGTCCCGTAGCCTACGACGAGTTGTGACCTCCGCATTAGGAATCGGGGCCCAGAATCGAGTAGTGGGGGACTTGAGGTGGTGCTATACAAGGCTGCTAGTTCATACTGGCTTTAAAACGTTTACATGTACCTGGCATGTCATCTTATTAATTTGAATTAAATTAAATTGAAACTAGACTATCTTACTTTATTTTGTTTCATTTACAAACCTTACTTGTTGGGCGCGATTTTGTACTAATATGTTTATAGTTCTTTGAAAAAAGATTTGATTAAAAAGAAAATTAGGAACAATTGTATCAAGATAATTAGCTCATAACATGAAAAGGGGTCGTCAAAAATAAATATTGTCGAGCACCCCATATGATTTCGTTTTAACCCTTCAATTATGGGATATTTTTATTTTCATTGTCTTAAATATCTATCAGTAATAATTAGTATTATTCTTTTTTTTTTTATTATTGAACGAATTGGAAAAGTGGAAATCAAACATTTTCTCCAAACGAACACGTTATTTTTATTTATAGCGAAAATACGAATATCATTTATACTTATATAAATGATCATGAGTGCATTGTTTAGTTGACGCATTAGAGATGATAACCCTTATTACAAAGTGTGAAGAACAAAAGGGGAGAACGAAAACAGACAAAATATAGGAGGGGTTAAGAGAGAGAGAGAGAGAGAGAGAGAGAGAGAGAGAGAGAGTGAGAGATGGATAGGCAGAAAAATAAGATAGAAAATGTATGCTTTATCGAATTAAATCGAGTCTTTATCAATTCATGTGGCTCTGTTAATGCTATAGTCACATTTTCCGTACGGTGCCCGTACGGCAAGTCAAAAACAGACGTTTTGTGTATTTTTGTACGAGCCGCGCCGCGCAACAATGATTAAAACGGTTGTTTTCGACTTGCTGTACGGGTATTGTAGGGGAAATGTTACTCACTGCGGCAGTGAACGTGTGACCGGATAATCATATACCAAAAAGAAAGAAGAAAAAAAAAGAAAGAAAGAAAAAAGAAAAAAGAAGCAGAATCGGGATTTTCCCGATTTGATCTTTTTTCGACCTTAGGAAGCTAGGATATCCGTACGCATCCGGTTTAGTTTCAGCATCAAATTTCAATGCTAAATTAATCTCTTTATATTAAAATAGAAACATTTTCTTAAATATCTTGCAGAGTGGAACAACCGCGCCCTGGTGGAGAGAAGAAGTGTCTCACAGTATGGAAAAATCAATGTGAACCACAATGTGAACACACTAAAATCATCTTCATGCTGTTTTAATTTGAGCGTTTTGATACTGTGAAACACATCTTCACAGTGTAAAAGGGTACATTAACAATGTGAAACCGAACACTATGTGAATATTATGCGGAAACCCATATCGAAGTGTGAAATCATCACCGCATTATTGATTAATATCGATCGTTTTAATATAGGTCTAGTTGACCATGTGTACACACTTTGAACACAATGGCCCATATTCTGCTATGAAGACTGAGTTTGTTTGCATCGCAAGTTTGTACAAAGCTATTGTGCGATCCGCATCAGACAAAAAGGATCGCAGGGCATCGCACAATAGCTTGTACGAACATGCGGCGCATACAAACTCAGTCTTCATAGCAGAATATATGGGCCATTGTGTTTTTCCAGAAGGGCGGACCTAGAATATGCAGAGGGGGCACAAAAATAGAGGGCGCGCAGACAATTTTCTTTAATACAGTATATGCCCTGAAACATACAAGAGGTACGATAAATCTTACGATTGATTGTAAGTCTATTGTACACGGTTTACCATTGATAGATTTACGACTGAAATCAATCGTAAGATCGATCGTATGTTTGCTGCCACAGGACAATAGTGTTATTCACATCAATGTGTGATCCTCAATGGATGCACGTATATTGCAACCTACCTTGATCCAAAATAGTCACGATGAACGATTTATTTGGAGTTTTCAGAAGAAAAAGGAAAAAAATAGACTGATTAAGAACGGATCAACTTTAATTTAATTTTTCGGCGTTCACAGTTAGTTGCTTATGATCATACAAATCCATTGGAATAGCAGAGATTTGCCCTTAAAACGTGAATTATTTTCGTCTTATTATATGCGACATGATTATTAATGAGCAGATCTGAGAACAAAAATATTAATCTCTGAGCTCTTTCTCACTCCACCCTTTCTGTTTCACACGCACACACATACTTGTACATAAACAAACGCACCCTCACACACACACACACACACACACACACACACACACACACACACACATATACAGTCTGTGTTAAATAAAATGGTACAAGTGGAAAATATTTTTTTTATAGTATGAAGATTAATCACCGCCTGCTATTGTTTGGTATTTTCATAAAGCAGGAAGATCAGACTTTCACCTGCAATTTTTTTCATCACATTTGGTGTTGTAATTTTTGAAATATGACTAGTTTTCTACAATCAATAAAAATCAATTTTTTGCACGCCGTCCCATGCCTTTGTGTATAGGTTTCGCATAATGGCCATAAAGTGCTCAATTTCGATTTGTTCCTCGTCGCACAAAATTTAGCATAACTTTTGTTTTACGAAAGCAAATTATACAGAACAAAGTGCATCAGCAGTGAAAACCTTTTGGCTTTATTTTGGTTCCACATACACACATTATTTGAAAATATTTCACACCTAAATAATTATTTTCCGACTGTACCATTTTTTTTTTACACAGACTGTATATATACAGAGTGAGTCAATAAAAATGTCCCATGAGTTTGAAGTTGTCTAGTTTGAGTTATGAAAATGAAATCATGGATTTTATGGTATGTATGCGTAGAGTAACTCTCCCGCCTTATTTTGATACCCTTTTAATTCTATTTTTTTGCACGCATGACTGCATAACAGACAATCTGCAAAAAACGGTAAAATCGCACATGCGCCAAGTGGCTGGGTAAAGATTAAACAATTTGAAAGACCTATTTGAGTGCGCATGCACATACACACCCGCACACTCATCATTACCGAAAGACACATACACACATACACACACACACACACACACACACTCTCACACACCCACACCCACACACACATACACACACACACACAATTCATAGTGCAGTGTTAAGATTTCTGTCTTTATGATTAAGAATGGATCTTGCTTCATTGCTGAATGTTTAAGTGTAATTCCCTAACATTATCGCCCTAACGAATTCACCAGTTCCCCCACCACCACCACCACGATGATGATGAGGATAATAATGATCATCACCGTCATCATTCCTCCAACACCATTGTGCACCAGGTGCACATTAGTCATTGTGTCTATCAAAGCAGTATCTCGTTGGCTTAGCCTTTTGTTTGTAACAATGGCAATTGACAATGGATGTCTGTGCTCTTGTTGCATTTGCCTACAAAAGGGATTGCCTGACATGGCAACATTCACTTATGTTGATCCCTTTATGAGTATCACAAGTGTCGTTATCATGGTTCTCTCCTCAGTCACACCGCAACAGAGATCACTGTTGGTTCACCGTTTTCGCAAGATCTGAGAGTGTGACAGAAGTGTTGCAGGAGTTTCGGCGCCGGTACCCAAATGTCTCGGTGTCCCAACCGAAAAACAGTGCTTCGCAACGTCCAGAATACCAAAGAACAGGAACGAGTCACAACCTCAACGTAGGACATTCAGGTCGTCCGAGAACAGGAAGAAGTCAACCCAACATCAATGCCGTGCGACAGGTGTTAGATCACGCTCAAAATAACGACCAAGTATCTCATCTCGTAGGAATGGGCTTCAACTGACTCGAGTACTCATCGTATCACCAGGCGAATATTTGCGGTATCACCCATACCAGATGATAAGAAGACAGAAACTCATTGCCGGAGACCGAGAGCGAAGGGTAGCGTTTTCTAACTGGTTTCTGCAAAGACCTCGTCGCTTCCTTGAAGATCTTCTCATCGGTGATGAAGCCTGTTTTTCCCTCAACAGTTCGCTCAACACGCACAACGTCCGTCGATACACACCAGAGGACAAGGCCACTTGAGTTTTCATCGAACAGAAGATGTCCCGTCAAAAGGTTACTGTCTGGATTGGCCTTATCGGTAACGGCACCCATATCGCCCGTACTTCTTTCATCAGAATGTTGACGGCGAGAGGTACTGGATATGATCAACAATGAGGTTGTCTACTGCGGATCAGATTCCAAGATACACGCGACAGCAGCAAATGGTAGGTTCAGGCATCTGTGGTGGGCGCAGGATGGTGCTCCAGCTCACAGCGAGGAGATCGTAACTGACCGCTTGCACCAACTGTTTACACGTCATTTACTGATGCGGAGTTGAGTGGCCCCCCTGAATCACGATCTCAGACTATCTCACTCCCCTTGATTTCTTCCTGTGGGCATTGAAATCACGTGTCTTCAGTCGCCCACCGACCAACATGGAGGAGCTCCACAGACGAATCGTGGAGGAGACAGATGTTGTGCGACAAGATGGGGACATGATCCGAGAGTCCTGCCAAGCAATGATCTCGCGCACAGCTGTGCATCGAGAGGAATGGAGCCACATTGAGGCTAAGTGCAAAGGCAGTGAACTATGCGGGAAGCAACAAATTCTTTGTTTTTGAGTTTAGCAAATAATTGACTTTCCAGCTTTCATATTGTTTATATTTTTTATCTCAATAAACTTAATTAAAATGTATCTGTTCTTTGAAGTGTATTTTATTGACGTTCGTGTACGATTGTGTTAGGGTAGTTAAGGAGTGAGTGTGTGTATGTGTGTGTGTTGTGGATGCGTATGTGTGTGTTGAGAGAGAGAAGGAGAGTGAAAAGAGAGGAGTGAAGAGAAGAGGAAGAGATGAGAATGATTTGTAAAAGTAAGAGAGAGGCAGATGGAAAGAATGGGAGTGAATGAGCGTAAACAGACAGAATGACAGAGAGATATTGGAAGTTTGTGAGTGTGTGTATGTGTGTGTGTGTGTGTGCGCGTGCGTGTGTATGTGTGTGTGTGTGTGTGAGGGTGTGTGTGTTTGTGTGCGCGCCCCAGTGCGTTTGCGTGCATATAGGTTTTTCAAATTTGTTTTTATCTTCACCCAGCCACTTGGCGCAAGTGCAAATTTACAGTTTCTGGCAGATTGTCTGTTATTCAGTCATGCGTGCAAAAAATAGAATTAAAAGGGTATCAAATTAAGGCGGGATAGTTACTCTACACATGCATACCATAAAATCCATGATTTCATTTTCATAAGTCAAACTAGACAACTTTAAACTCATGGGACATTTTTATTGACTCACTCTGTATACTCCCACTGGACAACACTAGATATGTTGCATAACAAAAGACATTCTCTTCAAATGCAGTGACTATACATGTGCAATGTATATCGAAAAAAAAGAAGATAATCCATTGTTTTAAGGGACCATATTCCAAACTCATCTTTAAAAAAAAAATATATATTAAACTTATAATTAAAGACAAAATATTCACTTTTTTTTTTTTGTATTGTATTTATTCAAACAAAAACTTCTGGGTCTGCACCCCCGATAAAAAATAAAATTACAAGAAAATCAATATTGCATCAGATAAACAAAGTGACATAATAGTCCTTATAAAAAGCGATACATCAAATAATCCAAGTGTACACAATATAGTTAAAATCGGAAGTATGTACATGAGTAAACAAATAAAATAACATTCCAAAATATAAATATGATTATACAATTCATTAAACACACTAGAAATTTTTGCAGCATAACAAACGTTAAAAAAAAACAAGTTTACATGGGAAATGAATATGTATATATTTGATATTAAATTTTGTTTTGATTAATTTTGATTTTTCAGCACGTTTAATTTTTTCAGTTGTACCAACACTGATCATATCATATATAATTTTATAGAATACTACTAATCGGTGGTACTTGCGTCTTCCTTCTAATTTTACAATGATAGATCTCTAAAAATTAATGAGATGTAATGCATATTACTGAGTAAGTTGCACATTGAAAGTGGCAGGTATGATCCTATTTATTATTATTATTATTATTACCATTATTATTGCAAGTTTATGCCAAATATATAAAAGGATAAAAACTGAATGGGTGCTTTCACTAGTGTCACGTAATACAGTCCCATTCAATGATATTGGACAACAGTCAATAACTCAGTCTTGTTTATTTTCTCAAAACTTGGAAAATAGGATTGTTAATAATATATTCAAGCTTATATATTATTAAATTCAAATTCAACTTTTATTGAAAAAAAAAACCATGTGTCACATCTAAGACCTGAATAAAAAACATGTTCACAATAAAAATCAACAGTTGTTTTGTAAACAAATTTATGAATAAAACAAGCTTAAGGGATACACTATAAACATTAATTCTCATGAATAAAGTAAACAAAGTGTAAAATATGAAGCATTACCAAACATGATTTTAAATCACAATGTACACGAATTAGAATTACCACACAAAGGCAAAAATGAGCAAGTAATGTATGGACAGTACAGATTAAAAAACTCATCATTATAAGAGGTATAGAGCAAGGTAGTGATAAACGTAAACGAAAGTAACAGGGTGAGAAAGAAATGGAGAGAAGAGGAGAGAGTAGTAAAAAGAGATGGGAGAGAGAGAATGGCTTTAGGAGACTAACGGAGAGACGAAAGTGAGGGAAGAGGAGGGGATTAGAGGAGAGATAGATGGTAGAAGACAGTAAGAGAGAGAGAGAGGGAAAGAGAAAGAGACGTTAAAAGCGGTGGGGGGTTTTAAAACAATACTTCAAATACATTGAGCCATATATACATAAATATTAATATCAAACTTTGCAAAGAAATTTGAGTTGAATATAAAAGGAAATTAATTAAATAAACTCTACTTTGCATTAGGTCAACATCTGGAAAAAACGAAAGAAGAAGAGAAGCAAGAGAGAGGAATAAAAATAAAAAGATAAAGATAAAAAGGAGATCTCAATTATAGAACTTTACAAGAGAGGGAGAGAGGGAGGAGAGAGTAGGAGGAAGAAGAGAGAAGAGGTTATTGCACAATGCGTAAATATGTTATCGACATAGTTATATCATTCAAAAATTTTAATTCATTTTAAGAAGATGTAAATTGAAATAGACCTATAGGAACACAGCAATGTAGAGTATTTAATAGGACCTAAATCCTAACAAATCATACATAAATTGACCAATCAAAATTAATCATCAATAACCATTAATCATGATCATAATATATGTAAGAGCGTCGGGTTCAATTGCATTCTTAAATTTTCTTGTAATTAAAAGAAATTTAATTAAGATGTTTTTGGTGTATATCTTTGAGATTAAACAATTGACACTTCCATTGATAAAGGTTAACATATTATATGCATCTTCATTGACCCTACCGAGGCCTCCGAAGCTAAAACCATGAAATTCTTCGTCATAAACTCTCTTGATATGGTACTAGATTACAGATACGACCCAAATTGTTTTGGTTAACAAGAGTAACTTTTCAACACTTCCCATTATCTGTGGTGTACCACATGGTATCCCACTACACCCTCTTTCTTTTTATTACCTATACTGATGATATTTAAAAATTCTCAAATTTATTATAAGTTTTACTTTTTGCAGATGACTCCAACATTTTGTTTTTTCTCAGGACAATGTAAAACAAATCATTAGATCTATTATAAACATAAGAGACCGATTCTTATCCTAATATCACCATGAATTAATATTTTACAACCCGGGACGTACAATACAAACGTAATTAAAAATACTATAATGCTTCAGAAAAAAAGTACAAAGGATAATATTTCAAACACAATACAGATTTTTTTTCTCGAAAATATATCCCTCAAAGTGAAAGATATCTAGACGACTTTCAAAATATTTTCCCAATATGTTCTTAAATAATGCCTAAATCTAAACAACATAAGTTAACCTAAACAAAAAAATTGTTTACACAGTATTCATTTACATTTTATTTTACACCCAACAATATTAAATAAGCCCCTAGTAAACTTTTAAACAAATTCTGCCAAGCTTATAGAATAGATCAAAGTAAACAAAAAATGTATCCTGATTACTGTAGTTGCAAATGCGTTCAAGATTTTAAATAAATATATAGAAATTCAATAAAAAAAACCTTTCTCCCTCCACTACCTCTCCTTTCTCTCCTTCACTCCCTTCTCCTTTTAAAATCCTCAGCTTGCATAAAATCATGTTAAGTAGGCCTTAAATGCTCCAAAAAATTTTTTTATTGTCCGGAAAGGATATTTATTTTGCCCCTTTTCTCGTGGGCCCGGCAGCCGCTGAGCAGCGCCAGAAGGACGTTGCTCTATCCCCCTCTTGTTGAACGCCAAACAGGGAAGCAGCAACTACCACTTTTTAACGTCTTTTGGTATGACGCGGCCGGGGCTCGAACCCATGACCGCCCGATTATGAGGCGGACGCTCTATCCACTGAGCCAACACATCGGTACTTAAGTAACCCCATCCGAAACATCTCCTTATCTCTTCTCGAAAAAGTGGATGGTCGAGGGTTACTGCCCCCTCCCCGGGGGGAGCTGCAGCCCATGATACTTACACCTCTCATAATTATAATTTTCTTATTGTATCGCTCCATTAATCAATAAAAAAACTTTTTACAAAGCGACATATTGGACGCCCGGAGGCCGATTTTTTTCTTCTCTGATTGTAAGGCGATAGTGCTATGCAATAGACCAGCGCATCTTCCGGGGGTCAGGTTTAAAGATCTCCTCCGGGCTGGAGTTTGTATTATAAGAAAGATAAAGTAAAATCTAAAAAGCACAACACTGAAAATTTCATCAAAATCGGATAAGAAATAGCAAAGTTATGAATTTTCTTACGTTTTAAATCTTGGATCTTGGCATATTCAAATTGGCAAACTGATGATGTCACAGTCCCCCTACTTTCTTTGTATCTTATTGTATGAAATACCAATTATCAAGACTTTCTGCCCCAAGGACATAAAAATAGGGATTAATCTTTGTGGAATGTTCAAGGTCACAAGTGCTTTTACTTATTTCAGTATGAGGGATAGATTTCCTGTATACGCAATGTATGAAAAAAATGAGATAAATAGGATTTCATATAATAAAATAGACAAGAAGTAGGGGGACTGTGACATCATCAGTTTGCTCATTTGAATATTCAAATATTCATGAGACCTGTTCATGAGACCTGCCAAGAACTGTTTTACGAAAAAAATTCAATACCTAAAAAATGCATAACTTTGTTATTTTTCATCCGATTTTGATGAATTTTTTTGTGTTGTGCTTGTTAAATTTTACTTTACTTTACAAAACTTTTTAATTTCAACCCGGAGTCCTCCTTTAAAACCCTCTTATGTGCTATAATGTCCTGATGAACGCGATATTGATAATGTGCGCATGTCCGAATGACGAAAAAGTCGTAGTGAAAAAAATTGGGCGCAAGCATGTTGTCATTTGACTCCCTAGCAGAATAAAGTTGGGAATATCCAGTACCCTACTGATCCAAATCCTGTAAATATACCAATACGCTGGATCGATCCCGCGATAAGAGGATCTGAGTCGACAGCTTCCATCAGTGGCGACTCTTGGCCATAACGACCAACCTTTATATGTCCATGATAGTAGTATACCTCAAAGTGGTCATATTCTTGGATGCCAGATAGATTGAAGTTGAAGTCCCGAGGATGTAATACGTAAAAAGGATGAGAAGAATTAAATCGTACAATACGACCATCTGTATTATGCCAACCACCAATCGCTGCAATCATGGAAACAAAAATGAGAGACTAGAAGACATGCAGTGTTTATATTCCTTTAAAAAGAAAAATTATTAAAAAAAACAGGAAAAAAAAAACAAGACAAAAGATAATTTTTAACTTATGCTAAATGAAACTATACCACTCTCTGTCTGAAACGTAAAAATACATTAAAACAGTGAAACTTGTGATAGGACCTATTCCTTCAGACTCTAGAAAAGAGCCAATCAGGTACAATATCAAGTTTCCATTACATTTGTACACTATAAAAACTGAAGTGCTAATTTATGGGAGCACGTAATCTAGTGACTGTTCTTGAAGTGCAACTATAGTGCAAGTCCACGCTATTTGCTCCCAATGTGATGATTTTTCGACTTTTTGACCATTTTTGTGTCAAGTGTGTCCATGGTGTTAATGGGTTTGTAAATGTATACATAATGTGTCATATTTCACCATAAAGGGTATGAAATAAACTTAATGCAAATGAGAGGTCAAAAAGTAATTTCAAGGTAATATGACGTCACAAGGCTCATTACTATTCATGAAAAAATAATAAAATGCATCAAAAATGCAATTTTCAACCATTTAATAAGAGTACAACCAAAAAGTATGTATTTTCTTGGCTAACTCTGGTGAAAATATCATGAACCCAACACATAGCTTTCCATATTTTTAGACTTAGAATATTTAGGTCTCAGAAATAGTCTCACAAAAGTTACTGAGCTGATGTAAAATCATGCATTTTATTACTCACCCTCCAACCTTTAGAAATGAAACAAAATAAGTGTTTTTTACATTTGTGTTTCGTATTGTTTCTTTTGTTTTATCAGAGAGATTTTTTTAAACAAAAGATGTTGCTACGCCTTGGCTACACCAATTGTTTAATGAAAAATATTACAGGGAATAATTCTCCCGTGTGTTACCTTCCCGTGTATTACCTGACATAATTTTTATAACTTGACCTTGCCATGCAGAAAACTCGAAGTTGTATTAACGTTAAAATATGTCCTTGCAATGTTTATTACATGTTCAAGAGGATAAGACTATGCAAGTTTAGATCTACTTTTTAAATTACATATTATATATGAACAAAGTCAAAATTTGAAACTACCATTTTTTCTGGTTCCGTTTCTTACCGACGAATAAATGATCATAAATTTATTATGAATTGAGTTATTTAAATTTTTTTTAATGTTTTTGTTGAAGATTTTTAGTACCTTCAAGAATATACCTAAGGATTGAGATTTCATTTAAGAATTTTCAAACAAGCCCTATATTTGGCTCTGAATGTCCCGTTTGTTACCGCGCAAAATAGCTTGGACTTGCCTTATATTAGCACCTGAAGTGCTATTTTAGCACTTGCCGAAGTGATAATTTATCACCACATAATGTTCAATGTCGGTATGGGATTTGTACCGGGTTCCATCTAGACCAGGAAGGGTACCACTGGCGTTACCAATAGACAAACGGAGATTTCCCTAACTTGTTTTAATGATGATAGCATAGTATTATGATTATGGTAAATTTGAAGAAAATTCATCATGACCTGCTAGCAATCGTGAGATGTGAATTGGTCTAACGTGATCGTCAGCTCTTGTCAAGTAAGGAACCCAGGTTCGAACCCCAACGATGTCACGCGGTTTTTGCCCACTTCTGCTGAAAGTTCAGCTCACGTGAAAGTGCTAAAACAACACTTTGAGTGCAGTCACTATATGCAAGCCCTTAAAAAGCGCTGATTTAAGACTATATAAGTTTATTATTGCGGATTGAAAAAAAAAAAATCGCTATAGGGTTTTCATTTGTCCTCTAGCGATTATAATCTTACTATGCGTATTTTACCCAGATAGTGAACGAATTGAACACCAGAGTTTCAGTACCAATTTTTTGCTGAATAAGAGTTTCAAAATCATACTTTAATGAGAGGGGAAAATGAATAAAATGTCGTGTAACTGTTGCAATTGCCTTACATTATGAAAACCTGAATGACCACCACCTACCTATTTCGTATTTGACGCCTGTCTCATCAGTAAATAGTCCGACATGAACATCGTTTTCAGCTCTCGCAAAGAAGTCAAAATAAGTAAGGTTTGGAGAAATCGTGAAATTAGGAAAGGTGTAGTTCCTAGTCTTCCTAGTGTCAAGTGTGTGGATTACGGGGCACTCTGTTGAAAAAAAAATAACAGGTAAGAAAAAGATAAATAGCTAAATTTCATTTCAGAATTTCAAAATAAATCTATTTTTTCAGAAGTATTTGATTTCTTCTATATTTATTACTATTTTATGTTTTTGATACTGATGTTATTTTTTATCAAATTTTTTAAAAGTGTCATAAAATGGGGACTTGGGGTGATTCACTAACAGCTAAAATCAATCCCAACTGGGATAAAAATTAATTTTTAGGATTAATAGCCATATTATGGTTCCGTAGATCAATAGTTGGGATTGATTTAAAATGTTAGTGAATCACCCCCTGGTCTATTTACAATAATGAGCTTTCGGGAACACTACGGTAGGTAACAAGACGGTGGGTTTAATCGACCGTACTGGCCCTTCATTCGAACTACGTTCGTGATTTAAGCGCTTTCGCAGTCTGCGAAGACGACGGTGATAAGCATTTCTGTGTATCTCCTTTTATTTCTTCTTCTTTTAACCAATTCCTATGTATTTCTTTATGTATTTCTTTGTTTTATCCTTCTTTCCTCTTCCCTCCTATAAATTCTTATGTATTTCTTTGTTTTATCCTTCTTTCCTCTTCTCTCCTATAAATTCTTATGTATATCTTTGTTTTTCTTCTTTCCTCTTCTCTCCTATAAATTCTTATGTATATCTTTGTTTTGTCCTTCTTTCCTCTTCTCTCTTATAAATTCTTATGTATTTTTGTTGTTTTATCCTTCCTTTCCTCTTCCTCTATTAAATTCTTGTATATCTTTGTTTGTCCTTCTTTCCTCTTCTCTCCAATAAATTCTTATGTATTTCTTTGTTTTCTTCTTTTCTCTTCTCTTCAATCATTTCTTATGTATTTCTTTGTTTTTTATCCTTCTTTCTCTCTTCTCTCCTATAAATTCTTATGTATTTCTTTGTTTTATCCTTCTTTCCTCTTCCCTCCTATAAATTCTTATGTATTTCTTTGTTTATCCTTCTTTCCTCTTCCCTCCTATAAATTCTTATGTATTTCCTTGTTTTATCCTTCTTTCCGCTTCTCTCCTATAAATTCTTGTGTATTTCTTTGTTTTATCCTTTCTTTCTCTTCTCTCCTATATATATATTCTTATGTATTGCTTTGTTTTATCCTTCTTTCCTCTTCTCTCCTATAAATTCTTATGTATTTCTTTGTTTTATCCTTCTTCCTTTCCTCCTATAAATTCTTATGTATTTCTTTGTTTTATCCTTCTTTCCTCTTTCTCTTAATTCTTGTGTATTTCTTTGTTTTATCCTTCTTTCCTCTTCTCTCCTATAAATTCTTATGTATTTTCTTTGTTTATTCCTTCTTTTGCTCTTCTCTATAAATTCTTATGTATTTCTTTGTTTTATCTATCTTCTTTCCTCTTCTCTCTATAAATTCCTATTGTATTTCTTTGTTTTATCCTTCTTTCCTCTTCTCCTTCCTATAAATTCTTATGTATTTCTTGTTTTAATCCTTCTTTCCTCTTTCTCTCTATAAATTCTTATGTATTTCTTTGTTTTATCCTCTTTGCTCTTCTCTCCTATAATTCTGTATTTCTATTCCTTCTTCTTTCCTCTTCTCTCTATAAATTCTTATTGTATTTCTTTGTTTCATCCTTCTTTCCTCTTCTCTCCTATAAATTCTTATGTATTTCTTTGTTTTAATCCTTCTTTCCTCTTCTCTTCCTATTAAATTCTTTAATGTATTTTTTGTTTTGTATCCTTCTTTCCTCTTCTCTCCTATAAATTCTTATGTATTTCTTTGTTTTATCCTTCTTTCCTCTTCTATCCTATAAATTTATGTATTTTTTTGTTTTATCCTTCTTTCCTCTTCTCTCCTATAAATTCTTATGTTTTCTTTGTTTATCCTTCTTTCTCTTCTTCCTATAAATATTTATGTATTTCCTTGTATTTCTCTTCAGTCATTTCTTATGTTTTTCTTTGCTTTCCATTTTGCGCTTTTTCATTGAAATGTATTTCTTTGATTTTATGTACATAAAACATACCAAGACTATGCCTACCGTATTATTTCTACACCGTACGTAAATCGCTGGACTACCGTCTGTTTGGGAAGAAGACGGTAGCAAAAAGGGAGTTACGCATGCGCAGTTCGTGTTTTGCTCTGGAGAGCTACCGTAGTCATGCTACCGTAGTGCTCCGAAAACCGCTTAATAACGAATATTGCAAGTTTGATTTAATAGGGGTGGTTGCAATTTGTAAAAAAAAGTAGGTGGCTGTAAGGAATAAAATCCATTTAGAAAAATCTGAGCACCAAACGTTCTCGTTACAATAATTACATTGTGATACCTACTTTTTATGTTTTTGTTTCATAGCCATAATGCGTGAGTGTTAGGTTTCATATTCATCCAGCCTGTGTACAATGATTTCTATAAGCCAAACCGTCACAATTTCCAATCAGCAGCTGGTAATTAGAAATTGAATTCGCGATCATGGGTTAAGACTGAATTTTGGTCTACACATATACCTTGAATATGAATATTTACCTAGGATTGCAGATGTCGACATCATAGTCGCCTCTGTCGACATCGTAGTCGCTTCAGTTGACATGGTACTCGCCTCTGTCGACATCGTAGCCGCCTCTGTCGACATCGAAGTAGCCTTGGTCGTTATTACACTCATCTCCGTCGACACAGTATCCATTTCTGTCGACGTCATAGTTGCCTCTGTTGTCATCCAAGAGGTGAATGATGAACACAGTAAAGACCACATGGTCACTGATACTGATTGCTGCGTGACCTTTGAACTATCTGAGAGTGAACTTGATGTCGTTGTGTTCGAGCCTGGGTCATCTGTCATGTTCGATGCGTGGACTGGAAATCCCGTTGTTGGAGCTGGGTTATAGTTTTGGTAAGATTAATATAAACTTTATTTGTCTTTTATGAAACATTCTAACTACAACATGAGCAAAGTAACCAGTACATAAATTTTGTATAAATACAATTGAATCTTTGTGAAAATATGAATTTTACCTTCATATATTAGAATTGGCTAATTTATGTCAAAAGTCTATATTATATGAAGATATAATATTGTCATTTTCCACTCCATCTGTCTCTATAATGCTGCTTTTATATCAAAAAAAAAATATTGCTTATTTAACTGGACCCCGACTTTACATTTTAAGCATTTTTATGGTAAATATTATGCACATTTATAATGAATTTTAGATCTCATTTTTTATATTATAGAAAATGATATATAAGCGTTTGTCAATCATGTAATCTTTCATTCTATCTCAAATCGAATTCAAATTCTAAATGTTTATATTTTTAAATCCCTGTGGGATTTTTTTTTTTCAATAGGCGGTCATTGTCCAGTTCATTTGGCAAGTGTGACAGCCTTTTTTTTAAAGATTTTTTTTTTCATTCGTTTCCTTTTGACAACTATTTTAGGAAATGAAAGATTTTGAGTAATCAGAAACAGTCGAAATTTTCCCACTTTAATTTTTTTCTTATAATGGTTTTTATTTTTTATTGCGGGCGTTATTTTTACATTCATTTTTTAGGTAAGCAATAGAATCTTTCATGAGGTCCAGTTTGAATGGTGACAATTATTGATTTTTGTATCTTACTGTTAAAATGTACCTGCCAGGAATGAAACTGCTTTATTTCAATTTCATTTTCATTTCATTTTATTTTGATTTCATTTTCATCTCATTTTCATTTTATTTTCATTTTATTTTCATTTCATTTTCATTTCATTTTCATTTCATTTCATTTCATTAGTTCATTTTCATATTTATTTTCATTTTCCTTATTATTTTCATTTAATTTTCATCTTATTTTCATTTCATATTCATTATCATTTTTTTTTCCTTTTCATTTCACTCTTTTGGTATTTAACACAAAAAGTATTCGATAAATATAGCGAACAATAAAACCACCATATTATCTTGATCAATGTTTTTAACACATAAATGTATTTCGTAGATGCTTACATGTTTGTGTATCAAGTTATGCAAAGAGTTGGGCCTATGTTTTTGTCTTCCCCTTTTCCCAATTTGAGGGTAAGATATAAGATCTGACTATTAAATGAAAGCATACAAAATCCATTCTTCATTCTAACCAACGAACGTAGAGGGCGACAACACAAAACCGTTTTGTGTTGTCGCCCTCTACGTTCGTTGATTCTAACCTTCTGAACAGTCTTTGTTTGAGAATCCCTCTGGGCAGTGACAATGATAGCCTACCATCGTCTCCTCACACCACCCACGCTGACACGGCCCCGAAAGACAATCTAGGGGGAAAAAATTATTATTATTTTTTTTTTATACCCAAGTCCTCAAATGAACCACAAATAAAATAAAAAATAAACAGTTAATATCCTTCCGTGCTTATGATGCTTTTCAGTTATTCTCTATAAAAGCGGGGAAATACAGGGACCGCAGAGCTTCAGCCCCCACTTTTCATAGTAAACGTGTTCAAAAGATGAGCATAAACTAGAGATTTTTTAGCCTGTTCAGCCCCCCCCCATGCATTCGGCTCATCGCTCCACTTAAAAAAAGGACGCTCCATGGCCCTGAAGGCCTATGCAAAAAAAAATTGATAGAAGGAACGATAATAACGACAAAAAGAATATAGACTTCAATTTATTCTGTATGAAATACTGTTAAACGATTTTTTTTTTTTTTTTTTTTTTTTTTTGGGGGGGGGGGGGTTGCGTTTCAGAAAAACGCCACGCAGATGTAGGTGACGACGATAAAAGTTGCCGTTATGAGCGTGGTCAGTGGATGTATTCAAACAATTTTTATTGATTTCTATGTTTTAGAGAGCCGTGTGGCACGAAAATAAATGCGATTATTGAAATGCATGTACAAAGAAGAATATTGACCGTTTATAATAAACGGATAATTGAATATATGAATAATAAATACTCAATACCCATTTACTCATATTCCGTACGTGCATTTTCAAGGACTTTGCATATTCCTAGAGAATGTTAATGTATTAACAAGCAGTGGTATAATGAGAAAATGAGAATCTTTTGGGAGAAAGAGGGGAGGAACTGCTACGCCAAATTTTTGGAAAAATTAGTGACCATAAAAAAAAAAAAAAAGAAATTAAGATTTTTTTTTCAGCACCTCCTAAAATCTTTAATTAGATGAGTTGCGGATCCAGAGAGTTCATGAGAGGAGAAGGGGAGTGGGGTAAAATGGGAATTTCAGAATTTTGTACAGTAGATTTGTTTTTGTGCGTTATGCTAGCCCAGCAAAATGGTAAGTCTCTAGCCAAATCATTTTGGACGTCACGCCGGCCGAGCGATAAAGAGGGGGAGGAGGAGGGGGGGGGGGGGGGAGGTTGGCGTGACTTTTTCGGCCTTCAGCCATAGAAGTAGTTCAGTCAGTCACTCGTTAGTCATCCACCAGAATGTTGTTTCCTTTTTTTTTTTTTTTTCTTACTCTTTTTTTTTTTTTTAACGTTGGAGGGGCACGGCCCGTCGCCCCGGCCCCTGGATTCCGGCTTGTTAATGCCAGCGCAAAGTACGAGCGGAAAGAATTAGCTCCAGAATAAAGGGAATCATGCTTTATAAGGTACCTGCACTCTAAAAAAATGGTGGAAGGGGTAAATTACCCTTTAAAGCCAGTAGGAACTAGCTGCCTTGTATACCACCACCTCAGGTCCTCAACTACTTCATGTACTTGATTCTGCCCTAATTCCCAACATCCTGAATAGTGTAGTATTATAATTTAGGCCCATTTGAATGAAAACACACTTTTTCACTACTCAATGAATTCACACCATGATAATTATGTTGCCAAGTATCAAAACAATTCTTTTCCCCTCAAAACATTGTAGTTTCCCAATACAAATTAAATTGTAGGTTAATTTATAGTTATCTCAAAAGGTATACTTTAAGACTAGCTATTTATAATACTTAGTCAATGAGAGTGTTGCTCAGTTCGCTCTCCCTTTAAAGGGGGCGAGGAGTGACAGCGTTTTCGAAAAGGGAAGAAAATGTTGTCACTCCTCAGCCCTTTTTAACAGTTTCACCTTTTCTGTTTTTAGAGTATAAGTGCTTTAATTTGATGATTGA
>CALNVZ010000649.1:7727512-7741870 GCA_940671915.1 Paracentrotus lividus | reverse complement strand
CTAAAACTCTAAAACTGAAGTGCTAAGTCATGGGTGCTCGTATAGTACTTGAAATCTCGTTTTAGTGTCTTTATTTCATAATATAAGGATAAAAAAGATAAGTCTGGGACCCGTCTCAGGTTAGCGCTCGATCACGTGGAAAACCAATGGGGATTCTCTTGTGTGGGTGTTACACACAGATCGTTCGCACATTCACGCCGTAACCTCGGGCGTGCGACCTGTCAGCAGAGGTCTAAACGGCAGTTAAATTACAATTATTTTTGAATTATTTCTTAGCTACACCGGAAATTTAAAACAAACATTATTGATTGAGTATTTACACAGATCAAACTTTAAAACAGTGATAAATTATACAGAGAAATAATTAATAAATATTCAACACGCTATAGAAATACATTAAACTAGTATGTATTCTAAAGAAAACTTTTAAATCTTCCTTTTGAAAATTTGTAATTGGAATTACATTTATAATCTCATTTGAAGAGAATTTCCAAGGCTTGGGCCAGTTAAAAACAAATGTCTTTTGTGAACGATGTTCTATTCAAAGGTAATGAAGGAGCTCGCCTGTCGTGTGAAATGGTTATGAATCGATCATTTTTTACGAACATTTAGTTAAAAGGCAATGGTGTAATTGTTTATTGACAAACTTGTACATTAACTGTCCGAGCTGAAAAGTATACAAATCCTTAATTTTCAAAACTTTATTTGCCAAAAATGGTTATTTGTACGTGCCCGGAATTCTGCATTATTAATAACACGAATCGCTCTTTTTTGTAATATAAATATTCTATTAATGTGGGAAGTTGCTGCATTACCAAGTCCATAATTCAAATAAGGAAGAATTAATGTGGAGTATAAGGATAGCATAATGTGATTGGATAGGAAGTGATTTATTTATCATTCAATGAAATTCATCGGAAATAATGAAAGGAATGTCACATGTTTGACCTTTCATTCCATGGATAGTATACTATTATGTTATAGCCCTAGTATGAGTTGTAAAAATATGCTGGTATACGAGTTGTGTTTTGACAATAAATTATCATTGACAATTTTTGAAGTCTAACTACTTTTGTTTTATATCTTTGTTTTATTACTCGTTCTAAAGAAAATATACTATCTAATGAAATAAAAGTTAATCAACTTTTTGGCGTTTTCAAATAACATTACTAATGGTGGCGTTAATTCAAACCAAAAACAAAAACACCCCCAAAAAAAAGAAGAGGAAAGAAAAAACCTAGCTAACGTTGACTTAATTTACTGTTGGGCCTAATTGCTGATTACATAATTGCAAAAATGGTGGTGAACTTACGCTTTCTGTTGCTTCCCTGCAAAATGTTCTGTGCTCGTTCCCGGGGCTGGTTCCAAAGAATTTCAGAGAGTCTGATCACGAAAACAATTTATGGGTTTAGATATAAGACCAGTCCTTTCATCTGCACTGATCACCAATATCAATGTTCGCTTTCATTCCCACAAACGAGCAAATAATATTGGACCTGTTCTGTCTTACCATCAACACATCTCGCAAGCATGCTTATGATGTTGTGAGTGTTATCCGCTAATTATTGGCGCCAGATAAAGCGGTAGTCACAACACATCGTAAGCTACGTGGCACGTGGGTAATGCAACATTGCTTGCGCTGCTGTTCGTGTCTAAAAGAAAAATACGCACAGAATTTTTTACGACCACCGCATAAAGTCAACGGTTCCCCTCCTCGAAAGTGATGTCAGTGTTCCGGCAGATATTATGTTTAACAAATCCGCCTGAGTAATTTAGTGATTATCTTTATTAATTTTCGTTAAAAGCGCAAAAGTTGCTGGATATAGTCAGTGTTCCAGCAGATATTATGTTTAACAAATCCGCCTGAGTAATTTAGTGATTATCTTTATTAATTTTCGTTAAAAGCGCAAAAGTTGCTGGATATATCCATACATTATTATGACGTTATATTGATGGTTAATCAACTGGTTGGCCATAAAAATATTCAAGTAGGCATGAATATATTGAAAAACATTATGCTACAGTCACACAGACAGTTACGTATAGTTACGTCCCGTTGCGTCCAAAAATTGTTTTTCTTTTCTGCGGATCCCCACTGATGCCAACCCGTCACAGTCAGCAGTGGAAATATTGATAATTTCGTTCAGCCAGTAAAACAAAGAAATACAGAAGAAATGATAGAATAGAAGATGAAATAAGATTAAAACAAAACAAACGTATCTATACGTAAGTGTCTGTGTGACTGTAGCATTAACAACAATAAACCTGATGAGAAGATGTATCATAATGATATGTATCAACGTAAGTTAAATTTGTTCTTGGTTTAAGATGGTAAGATCATATAATGGGCCGTATGCATAAAAAGTAGCAATTGCTTGTGCTAGCCTTTTACTTGAATCCGTATGATAACATAAAGCAATTGCTTGCAAGCAAATGCTTTTGCTAGCAAGCACAAAGCAATTGCTTGATGTCCGCAAGCAATTTGCTTAAAAGATTCAAGCAATTGCTTAAAAAACGTATTCATAAAACGAACCTTTTGCTTGTTCTTATAAGCAATTGCTACGTTTTTTAAGCTCCGTCATAGCAGCTTGAGCTCTTGCTTAATCGGACGTCGCGGTTAAGCATCATGTTTATGCTCGGTTAAGAAAGAAAAACCAAAGTTGTACAGAGTAAGAAATAAATAATAAATTAATAAATTAAATTGCATTTTTTTTTCATTTTGTTCTGAAATATTCATCCTGGAATGTTATACTGCCATGCTCGAAAAGGCTACCCCCACACGCAGACATTTGAATACACTACTAGTCTGCGAAACCCGCCTTTTGTTTCTCCCATGAAATGATGCGCACCGGACGTGACGTCCGCTATTGGTGAGATCGTAAGCCAATTGCTTGCTGGAGGCAAGCAAAAAGGTTTGAGCACAAGCCAAAATGTTATGCATACGGATTTAAGCCAATTGCTTGAGCTTGATCTTCTGCTTGACAAGCAATTGGCCTTGTGCTTGAGCAAATGCTTGCAAGCAATCGCCCTACTTTTATTCATACGCCCAATTCTCGTCATGAGGACATGTATATTTTTAAGTCCGACCGGGCCAATACAAATTATTTAGCCATTCGACTTTATAAAAGGTCAGATGGATATCTACCTGTCGACAAATAATGACTCGTCGACATAACATAGCTCGACAAATTGCCAAAATAAAAAAATGCATTGAAAATAGGACAATTAGGCCTATCTCTTGCCCCCAAAAATGTTTTTGTTAAATACATTTTGTTATATGAGCCACATTGTGTTGTATTAACGCAACCATGCAAATATAAAAGTAAACGCTATTGTTGCATATCCCTTTATGACATTGTATGAAGGCTTACCAATAGTAGTCCAACATCATCTCCATGACTACATGTCACACAGTTATAGAATTATAATTATTATGGGGCCTATTAGCAATATTTTTATATCTTTCATAGTTCACAATAATTATTCATACTGCATATACCCCAATCGTTCCGTGTAATGGATTGGGCCTCCGAATATAAAGGCATCAATGTGAAAAAAATTCTCAGTGCACATAAAGAAAGTAATCTATTATTGGAGGGAACATGTTCCAAGTTCATTTATTTTGGCGATGTGTAATGTTACATACACTTTAAAAAAAATATCTGCATTTTTACAACAAAACGCTGTCAGCAGAGTTGCCATATCTCGTTCGTAAAATTACAGGAATTGCGGTTTATTTCTTTTCCTGCAAATATTTAACTCAACTTTGAAACTACATTTTCAAGGATCAAGCTATATTTATTGGATGGATCTCCGAACGACTTTCACCATTGGCAATTAAAAAAGCATGTTTCCACTATCCTCCTATTATCCTTATTACCATAATGCTATTGATATTGATCATCAAAATAATGCTGATACAGAGTTAATCATCTTCGTTGGGTTTGCCTGGATGATAACAATTAAATTATGCATTACTCTATAAATTTATAACTGTATGGAATTAAATATAGCAGGGCAGGCCTCATGCGTTCCAAGAAAAGATAACTAAAATAAACGCCGCACGACTGGACATTGTCCATTGTCCAATTCAATAATTAGAAAAATCAGGATCAGATATGCCTTGCGACAGTCATTAACTTGTAAAAAAAATACAAAAACAAAAACAAAAGAAACTGAACAATGGGTAAGCTGGTAACAAATGACAAGTTTGATTTTGATTGCACTGCGCGTTCGTAAATTCATGCTTTGGTATCGCATTTCTTCAGTTATATCTCACTTAATGAGATGGGTTTGAAACTAGTTTGGGACAGGTTTGCGACAGATTTGAGACGGCTTTGATACTAATCGTAAAGACGTCTCGGAGGTATCTTATCACATACGTCTCAGAGACGTCTCCTGAGTCTCCGAGACGTCTCATGAGTCACTGGAAAAGAAGTTTGTTTATATGTAGGATTTTTTTTTCCCGTCGCGTTGACGTCTCAGAAACGTCTCCGCGACAGAAAAAAAAAAATAATCAGAGTCTCCGAGTATCCGAGTCTCGGAGAAGTCTCTGCGAACTGAAATATCATCTTTAGGCCATATAGGACAATTCCAATCTGTTTGCAAGGGTAAAACACTGGGCATCAATGCCAAAAACCAGACCTTTTCTTTTGTACAAATCTTCAATAATGAAATCCTAATCCTAAAGGGCCTGTCCCACAGGCGGCGATCGTTGTGGCGACAACCTGATAATTTCATAATAAAAAGGCGATAATAAACCTAAATACGACTATATGTACACCAGGCTACAACAACAACTTGCTACCACACTCAATTAACAACAAAATCGTCAGTTGTCGCAACAACGATCGCCTCCAGTGGGACAGGCCCTTTAGGTGTATTCTTGAAGGTACTACGGCTATTTTTTCAAGACATGGAAAAGATTGAGAAAACTCACTTCATAATTAATTTATGGTGATTTATTCATCGGTTACACACGGACCAGAAAAAAAAAGATGTTTTCAAAGTTTGAACGTAAAAAAAAAAAAAAAAAAAAAAAAAGATTTACACATGCGTAGTTCCTCCCGTTAAGTAGAGTTTTTATAAATTTCTGTCAGAATCATTATGTAAGCTGCATTATATTGTCAAAATAATTGCATCTATTTATTATTTCTTTTATTGAGTGATTTTATTTATATTCTTTTTTCGTAATTCATATCTGATTTTTGTTTTAGTTGTTCTAATCTTTTGAAATTGACATGTAAATATTGTGATTTCATTGATTCAATAAAACATAAAAATGCAAAATTTTATTGTCAATACAACTTCAAGTTTTCTGGCAAGGTCAAGTTTTAAAAAAAACAGTTAACACGGTTATCTGTTCTACGATAGTTGCTTTGATTTCATTAAATAGGTCATTTAAAATTACTATAAGTTAAAAATTAAAATATGAAATAAACAGAGATAACAATATAACCATCAAGGAAAACAAACAAATAATTATATATATATAATAAAAATAATGTATTGATTATTATTATTATGTTCAATTATGAACATAGATGACACCAATTGAAATTTAGTGCATGTTGTGCAATTGATTGAGATATATGAACGGCTTTGTGCACTATTACCTCAAATGCCTCTCTTTTCTTTTAATATAATTTTATAATCATATATTGCCTTATAAAAAACAAAATCTATTATTACTTTAATACTTCCGTTCAGTACTCAAGTACTCTTTATCAACTGTTTACATGATATCATTAAAGCTTTTTTTTTTCTTATCTTAACGAAGCGACATGAAACAATTGACAGAATTAACAATGATTTCATAAGTAACGCATATTGACAATGTAATAAAAGACCTATATGCGAATGTTTACAAAGCCAAACAACATGAACAACATAAATAATACTATCTCTCAAAAACTACGTCTTGTATATTTTATCTAAAATCGTTTTTAACAGGATTAAGGGCTAATGTTCGATAACCACTTCGAAACGCAATTTGATTCGGTTTTTAATGTTTATCATCTTCGAACACCCTTAACAAGCATTGCTTCAAAATAACTGACTAAATAAACGAATCCCTCTGTCATAGTAAGACAAGTTTTTTTTTTTTTTAAGATGAGTTGTTAAATTCTGTACAAAATGATGTACTCTGATCATGCGCAGATTTTCATCCTAAACTTTAGAGAGATTAATATGACACCATTCTGAGTTCACAAGGGCTACTCACTCTGTCAAAAGTGAACCTTTTCACTCGTCGTTGTTGTTGTTTTTCTTTTTTGTTTCTTTAAAGAGTGAGGGAGAGTATGTCGCATGGCCCCAATGACCCCCAAAATCGGTTGATTTGGGCCTGCATTCTTTAGAATGTAGTTAGACCACCTGGGTTAGACAGTGGTTTTGTCAGGATTCTTTAAAATAATAATAAAATTAAAAACACACTATTGCGAATGATATGAAACTGTCGAAGGGGTATGTGTTGAACGGTAAGAAACCGTTAGGGGTGTTGTTTCATCAGCCTCAGTCTTGGGCTCCCGATTAAATGTTCTCAAGCTCTTCTTGAGGCACGTTATTAATCCAAGGGGTAGGAGTAGAAAAATTACCGTGCCTACAGAAAACAATCCACAAAGAATCATCAGCGCTGACCGGAGACCTAATGAGGATGACACGGGAGCTACCAACAGATTGACAGCTCCGCCCAAAGTGTACGAGAGGAAGATAGTCAGCGCGAAAACGATTGTCTTGCTCTCCAGTGGAGTGAGATCGGAGATGGTTGCGATACAGATTACGTAGAACCACTCATTAGCAGCGAGGAATACTGCCATCAAAGCAACTGCGATTGTAATTGGGGTTTGGAAGCTCATCACTATTGTCATCGCTGCGATAATCTGGAGATGATTAAAAAAAGAGAAATAAAAGATGATTTGATCTGATTTGATTTGATTTGATTTTATTCGTCGAGTGAACATTTATGATGAAAAAGAAAGAAACACCGAAAAGGATAGCCCATATAAAGCCGAAAAGGCTTATATACAATGGGGTCCTTTCTAGTGAAACGTAGGATATATATGACATTATGAGAACAAAATATAAGAACTAAATTATTACATACATATAACAACAGATAATAATACAAAAAGATGAACGAATCCCCCAACAAAATTTTGCTAAATATTAATACATTCAAGCAAATTATAGTTTAACATAATTGTACTCTATAAAAACAATGATTGATTGTGACTAAGCTGTTATCTGCATGTTGTGCTAGTTTCCTGTTTTAGGTGTTGCTTTAATACACTCTTGAAATTAATGAACTTCTTAATAGCTTTAACATGATTTGGAAGAGAATTCCAGCATTGGATGCCATAAAAATACAAAGTGTTTCCTATATATCCTTCACGTTTAGGTAAATCATGATGACATCATGCCACATAATAATAATAATAATAATAATGATAAAATTAAACAACAAAAACCAAAACACGTATAGCGTTCTGCCTAAAATGTGGTTATTTTTGGTTCCCTTACCTGCACAAAATTATTCAAGAACGGGAAGGATTAACAAGTAGACCAATAAACAAACGGGAGTTTAAAAAAAAAACACATTGATATAGACCGTGCGACCGGGCAAATTTGGACTATGAATTCCTCAGCGGGCTTGGTAAACAGCATAACTGCACTTGCAACCAATCAGAAGACGGGATTTATGATTTGGTTCTCGATTTTTTTTTAAAGATATAAATTCGAAATTGAAAGATAAGATTTTTAGATTTACCAAGACTCCAGCTTTAAAAATAAGAACGACATCATTTGGACGACTACAAATTCAGATAGCAATAAGACCTTCTTCTTCCCGTCCTTGTTCATCTTCTTCTTCCTCATCTTCTTCTTCTTCTATAATGTGTTGTTATATTTATCAATTTTCCCGCTTTTAACAGAAGATACACATCGTCAGACCGGACTATTACTTCAATATCATTCTCCTTACCGTGATCACAACGCTGAGCCGAAGTCTCACGAGTATACCCGAAGTCCTCCGTAGACGATCGGCGACGAGCGCGCCAAATATGCTGCCCGGAAAGGATGCCGCAATGGTGACCCAGCCAATAATAGCCACGTTAAAATCTGGAAAGTACTCGGCGATGTAGATGGTGATATTATATGAACCTATGTTTTCCGTGGCTAAGCGTGTTGAGTTAGCTAGGATCAGGGTTATCAACAGAGGCCATGTGATCTGCTTCAAGCCTTCACGTTGCTGTTTCCAAGACGGTCGTAACGTTCTTGACTGAAAGAAAAGTAGGTGCCCATAAAAGCCACTTGTCATGGCGCTGGAGACTTTTTATTTGTTACACATCAAAAATCAATGGTTCCCACATTCGTAAAAAGCTGGCAATGTTGCACGAAGTTGAATACATTCATACAAAAATCGTATAAAATTGCGAAAGTTACGCACAGTTATATGAAATTGCGCTGAGTGATAAAATTGTGACAAAAGTTTCTAAACCCTGCCAATGTCCCACTGTTGTGAACACAATCTGAAACAAACTGGGCCCTGTTGAACCGTTATTTTCCAGTACCGACACTGGAAAATGGGCCGAATCCAACACAGTCGTCATATGTTAAGGACTGAGGCACTGTGTTCATAGTGTCGACTAGCTGTGCGGATTTGGCCCATTTTCACAAATATTGATTCGCTCGACGTTCTGGCAGTGAAGGTTGACTTGAAAATTTAGTAGCAGAAAGCTATTCACAGTACGGCGTCAAATCTGTGTAACATTTTTTATTTAATCAAACCTTACCGACCCCCCCCCCCCCCGATTGTTGTGCCTGGACGTCAAAGTTATTATAATATAATATGACAATTTTTTATGTGACGACAACCATGGAATTCTCAATATTGGCATATATCACAACTCTCTGAATATCTCCTTACTAGCTCTCCATATTATTAATAGGTGACATGTAGGCCTATATTCCCAAAATGTACTTTCTTCCCGTCACTTAAAAAGACATTTTAAATTGCCTTGAATAACCAATACGACATTCATACACTGTTAAAAAAAAAAAAAAAAAAAAAAAAAAAAAAAAAACAGAAAAAATACAGAAGTGATGTTCGCAGAGTCGCGCCATATCTAAATGGTAATTTAAAATACAGTTTTGCTGTAAATTTCTCCCTTAAGAATTGATGAAAGAGAAGGAAAAATATCATTAGAGTTTAATAGCATACGTATTTGGTTAAGTCATACAGACACTTACGTATAGTTACGTTTTCGTTGCTTTAATCTTATGTCATCTTCTATTCTATAATTTCTTATGTATTGCTTTGTTTTATTTGATGAACGAAATTATCATTATTTCCACTGCTGACTATGATGGGAAGGCATCCGTGGGGATCGAAAAGAAAATAATTTTTGAACACAACCTGACGTAACTCAACGTAAGTGTCTGTGTGACTGCAGCATTACTCCTGATGTATATTTTGTATTTCTCACGTAATTATTTGCAGGAGAAACTTACAACAAAACTGTTTTTTTTATTACATTTTTTTATGGCGACTCTGCTGACAGCAGATTTGCTGTAAAAATACATATATTTTTTACAGTGTACCCTCCATAAAAAAAACAGTACGCCTACTATGATTTGTAATGACATGACCCTGACGTGACTGGCATTTTTCGAGGGGATTTAGTTGCACCCTTTAATGATATTAAAAAATCTGAAAAATTCCAAATTTGTTTTATTGATCGATCATGCCCTCGATATTCATTCCACCAGTTTGGCAGAAGATAGACCAACATGGCCATCGTCATGGCCAGAGTTTTCGATTTCTGTCAAAGTGCCAACAGACCAAAATTGAGAAGTAAAGAATGGAATCTTTTGACAAATAATGATTATGATAATGATGCCTTCTTTACGTGTGACGCTCAAAGCTCTTCTATAGTGACAGGCTGAATCTAGAACTTGAAATGCCTCGTCTCGCCTGACGAGTCGACGGCAACGACTTGCGAGTAGAGCTTAAAGCGTCACGAGTGAAAAAGACTATATGCGAATGTTTACAAAAGCCAAACGAAACATTGAACAACATAAATATATACTATTCTCCAAAAAACACGTCTTGTTATACTTTTATCTAAAAATCGTTTTTAACAGGATTAAAGGGCTTAATGTGTTCGATAACCTACTTCGAACGCAATTTGATTCGGTTTTTAATGTTTATCATCTTCGAACAACCCTTAAGCAAGCATTGCTTCAAAATAACTGACTAAATAAACGAATCCCTCTGTCATAGTAAGACAAGTTTTTTTTTTTTTTTTAAGATGAGTTGTTAACTTCGTGTACAAAATGATGTACTCGAATCTATGCGCAATTTTCATCTAAACTGTATATGAAGAGATTAAATATGACACGCATTTCTGAGGTTCACAAGGGCTTACTCAACTCTGTCAACAAGTGAACCTTTTCACTCGTCGTTGTTTGTTGTTTTTCTTTTTTGTTTCTTTAAGATGTGAGGGAGGAGTAGTCGCGAGGACCCCAATGACCCCCAAAATCGGTTTGATTTGGGCCTGTCATTCTTTAGACATGTAAGTTTAGACCACCTGGGTTAGGACAGTAGGTTTTGTCCAGGATTCTTTAAAAATAATAATAAATTAAAAACACCTTTGCGAATGTATGCAAACTGTCGAAGGGGGTGATTGTTGAACGCGTAAGAAACACCGTTAGGGGTGCTTGTTTTCATCAGCTCAGTCTTGGGCTCTCCGATTAAATTGTTCTCAAGCTCTCTTTTGAGGCACGTTGATTATATCCAAGGGGTAGGAGTAGAAAATGTACCCCGTGCCTAGCAGGAAAACAAATCCACCAAAGAATATCAGGCTGACCGAGACCTAATGAGAGATGACACGTGGAGCTACCAAACAGATATGACAGTCGCCCAAGTCGTACGAGAGGAGATAGTCAGCGCGCAAAACGATTGTCTTAGCTCTCCAGTGAGTGAGATACGAGATGGTTGCGATACAGATTACGTATTAAGAACCACTCATTTAGCAGCGATGGGAATACTGCCGATCAAAGCAACTGCGATTGTAATTGGGGTTTGGAAGCTCATGCACTATTGTCATCGCTGCGATAATCTGCAGATGATTAAAAAAAGAGAAATAAAGATGATTTGATCTTGATATTGATTTGATTTGATTTTATTCGTCGAGTGACATTATGTATGAAAAAGGAAAAAACACCGACAAGGATATGCCCATTATAAAGCCGAAAAGGCTATTATAACAAATGGGGTCCTTTCTAGTGAAACGTAAGGATATATATGAAAAAAAACCAATTTATGAGAACAAAATTATAAGAACTAAATTATTACATACATATTATACAATGCAGATAATAATAGCAAAAGATGAACGAATCCCCAACAAAATTGTTGCTAAATATTAATACATTCAAGCAAATTATAGTTTAAACATAATTGTACTCTATTAAAAACAATGTTTGATTGTGACTAAGCTTTATACTGCATGTTGTGCTAGTTTACCTGTTTTAGGTGTTGCTTTTAATACACTCTTGAAATAAGAACTTCCCTTAATTAGCTTTAACATTGATTTTGGAAGAGAATTCCAGCATTGGATGCCATAAAAATACAAAGTGTTTTCCTATATATCCTTCACGTTTAGGTAAAATCATGATGACATCATGCCACATAATAATAATAATAATAATAATTGATAACAATTAAACAACAAAACCAAAACACGTTATTAGCGTTCTGCCCTAAAATGTGTGTTATTTTTGGTTCCCTTACCGTGCACAAAATTATTCAAGAAACGCGCGAAGGATACAAGTAGACCCTAATAAACAAACGAGTTTAAAAAAAAAAACACATTGATATAGACCGTAGTGACCGGGCAAATTTGCTGACTATGAAATTTCCTCAGCGGGCTTGGTAAACACATAAACTGCAGCTGTGCAACCAATTCAGAAGACGGGATTTATGTTTGGTTCTCTGATTTTTTTTAAAAGATATAGAATTCGAAATGAAAGATAAGATTTTTAGATTTACCAAAGACTCCAGCTTTAAAAATAAGTACACGACATCATTTTGGACGACTAACAAATTCAGATAGCAATAAGACCTATCTTCTTCCCGTACCTTGTTCATCTTCTTCTTCCTCATCCTTCTTCTTCTTCTATAAATGTTGTTGGTTATATTTATCAATTTTCCGCTTTTAACAGAAGGATTACACATCGTCAGACCGGACTATTACTTTCAAATATCATTTCCTTACCGTTGATCACAACGCTGAGCCGAAGTCTTCACGAGTTGATAACCCGAAGTTCCTCCGTAGACGATCGGCGAGGGCGAGCGTAGTAGCGCGGCGGGACGTGACAGAGCGATCATGGCGGGTGTTGAGGTCAGCCCGCAAGCTGCCGAAAGGAATGCCACAATGTGACCCAGCCATTAATAGCCACGTATAAAATCTGGAAAGTACTCGGCGATGGTAGATGGTGATATTATATGAAACGCTATGTTTTTCCGTGGCTAAGCGTGTTGAAGTTAGGCTAGGATCTAGGGTTATCAACAGAGGCCATGTGATCTGCTTCAGCCTTTCACGTTGCTGTTTTCCAAGCACAGGTCGTAACGTTCTGACTGAAAGAAAAGTTAGGTGGCCCATAAAAGGTCCACTTGTCACTGGGCGGAGATTTTTATTGTTAATCTCAAAAATCAATGGTTCCCACATTCGTAAAAGCTGCATGTTGCACCGAGTTGAATACATTCAAATACAAAAATCGTATTTAAAATTGCGAAAGTTACGCAGTTATATGAAATTGCCGATGAGTGAATAAAATTGTGACAAAAGTTTCTAACCCTTGCCAATGTCCCACTGTTGTGAATCACAATTCTGAAACAAACTGGCGCCTGTTGTAACCCGTTATTTTTCCAAGTAGCCGGACACTGGAAAATGGGACCGAATCCAACACAGTCGCTCATATTGTTAAGGACTGACGGCACTCTGTGTTCATCAGTGTGTCGACTAGCTGTGCGGATTTGGCCCATTTTCACAATATTATTTGATTCCTCGAACGTTCTGGCAGTGAAGGTTGACTTGTGAAATTAACATAGAAAGCTATTCACAGGTACGGCTGTCAATCTGTGTGAACATTTTTTATTTTAATCATATACCTTACACGACCCCCCCCCCCCCGATTGTTGTGCCTGACGTCAAAACGTTATTATATATAATATGACAATTTTTATGTGAGCGACAACCATGGAAATTCGTCAATACTTGGCATATATCACACTCTCTGAATATCTCCTTACTAGCTCTCCATATTACTTAATAGGTGGACATGTAGGCCTATATTCCCAAAATGTACTTTCTTCCCCGTCACTTAAAAAGACATTTTAAATTGCTCTTGAATAACCAATACGACATTCATACACTGTTAAAAAAAAAAAAAAAAAAAAAAAAATAAAAAAAAACAGAAAAAATACAGCCAGAAGTGATGTCAGTCAGAGTCGCGCCATACAAAACTGTAATTTTAAAATACAGTTTTGCTGTAATTTCTCCCTTAGAATTGATGAAAGAGAAGGAAAAATGATCATTAGAGTTTAATAGGCAATACGTATTTGGTTAAGTCAATACAGACCACTTACGTATAGTTAGTTTTCGTTGCTTTTAATCTTATGGTCATCTTCTTATTCTATAAATTCTTATGTAGTTGCTTTGTTTTATTTGATGAACGAAATTATCATTATTTCCACTGCTGGACTAATGCATGGGACAGGGCATCCGTGGGGATCGAAAAGAAAAATAATTTTTTGACACAACCTGAGTAACTCACGTAAGTGTGCTGTGTGACTTGCAGCATTATATCTCCTGATGTATATTTTTTATTTCTCACGTTAATTTATTGCAGGAGAAACTTACAACAAAACGTTTTTTTATTCATTTTTTTTAATGGCGACTCTGCTGACAGCCAGATTTCTGTCAAAAATTACTATATTTTTTACAGTTGTACCCTCCATAAGAAAACAGTACCCTTACTATGATTTGTAATAATGACCCTGACGTGGACTGGCATTTTCGCAGGGATTTAGTTGCACCCTTTAATGATATAAAAAATTATGAAAATTCCTAAAATTTTGGTTTATGATGATCATGGCCCTCGATATTCATTCACCAGTTTGGCAGAGATTAGACCAACATGGTCCATCGTCATTAGCCAGAATTTCGATATTCTGTCAATAGTGGCCAACAACCAAAATTGTAGTAAGTAAAGAATGGAATCTTTTGACAAATAATATTATGTAATGATGCCTTCTGTACGGTGTGACGCTCAAGAGCTCTTTATATGACAGGCTGA
>CALNVZ010000649.1:7708302-7720829 GCA_940671915.1 Paracentrotus lividus | reverse complement strand
CCATGTGTTCTTTATTTTTTTAATTATATACAAATTTTGTCTCCCTAATATACTTCTTTGAAATGGATATAATCAACTTCCATAAAAGACACTTTTCACTGATGTCCACTTTTCATTTTATGCATGTCCAAATCATGTTACGTGAGTAACCGACACATTTTAAAGATTTGCCAGGAGCATAATAAAATTTCTCAAGTTTTGTTTTTATACAAAGGATAATCAGACTGTGTACTTTGTTGTGATAAAAAGATGTTTACTTCCTATCAATAATAATGGAGTTACAGCTCCAAGTATGAGTCAAGGTGTCTCCAAATGTAACGTGAGTAACCGTGGAATAGCCCACATCATGATTGGACATCGGAAGATTAATAATGTGTTGATACAGCTCTGCTGTCGTTGTCATTTTGACCCTTCAAGTGTACATGATTATTGTTTTTATAAGCATATTAACCGGAATCCTGATCAATCGGTGCCTTCGAAATGGAATATTTTCAGACGACTAACGAATAAAACCGAACGAGGTTGAGAATGCCTCGTGGCATTGCACGCACTTATTGATAGGTGGCGAAATGTGTAATACACGCAACAAATGGGGACATTGCCAAGTTGATCGATTTTCGTAATGTTTATTATTCTTAAATTCTATTTTGAATGCTGGTGCAAAATCTAAGATATGCGACATTATAGAATTTGCTTTATATATTATTTTATACATTATCATATCCCTTAAGTGTTGTGGGATGGCTAACCCTGGGAGAAGTCACAATTTGAGCAACCATCCTATAGTCTATTAAGATATCTCACCTGCGCCAAGTGGCAGGATAAAATTGAAAGAGTATTGATAAGTTCTTTGATAAGTTATGTCACACACACAACCCACACTGCATTACGAATGTGTGTGTGTAGGTGTGTTCCTTCTTTGGTGACCGAATGTGTTACTTCTTGATGCAATTGAGATTTTGCGGTCATCTTAAGATTGTCATTTATTCAGGCATGGATTGAAGGATTAAAAATAAAAAAGGTGCCAAAATACTGGAAGGATAAACTCAAGATGTATCATGAAACCCATGATTAAATGTCCATACTTCAACAAGATAACCTCAAAATAGTTCTTGGACATTTTTTTCGGATTCACTCTATATTATGCATGTTAAGGTATAGGCCTACGATAGAGTAAGAGTCCTTTAGACCCCCGCCCAAACATGTTATTTATTTCTTGAGATGGGATGAAAAAAAATCGGATGAGCTCCACTTGTACTTTAAAACCCAAGCTCAGTCCAGTCACATCGATGAGGTAGACCTCTAGCCGACACCAGACTGCCAAAACATAATATATTGCCACAGATTGAAAGACAGTGGTCGTTGTGTTTAGTGTGGCTGAGTATAAGAGGCTTAAAATAAAAAAGATTTAGGCAACGCAAGGAGCTCACTTGAAGACCATTGTATATGGCATAATTTGTATATATGTATCTCTTTTGGCGCATCACACTTACATGACTTCAGCATTAAGGCACGCCTCGATGAGTTTATTATTACACATATGGTCGATTCCAGCGAAAAGTGTACACGGTGTTTTTGATCATGTTCAGGCCAATAAAAAAATCAAAAAAAAATGTGAACTCAATTTTGCGTTTTATTTATCGCCGTGGAACTTTTGTCGCCGCATTTGTTTCACAACTTCATTTGAAGTGAACACTTTTTTTTAACAGATTTAAAAAACATGTGTCCTTTTTTGGCATTTTTGGAAAATAAAAAAGAAACTTTTTTTTTTTCGGACCATCTTTTTTAGAATCATCAAATCAATTTAGAATACAAGTTGTATTTTTAGGAAGTGCGCACACATTCAGGAGAAAGTTGTTGTATCAATTGAATAATATAGGGCAATCCAACAATCTCTGGTAATTTTTTTTCGAGTGGTTAATTTGGATGTTACGGTACGAATACAGCATATTTTTACAAGGCGTTATAAACCATATAGAATTAAGAAGTACGGCTCCTAATTGCTGTAAGAAGCGCCCACTATTCTATACGGAATAGCATTGTTCCCAGGTGACGATTGCTTTTCTTTGTTAAAACTGGGAAGAGGTCAGAAGGTCCGAATTTCGTGTGGTCAAAAAATGTCGTTACCTGTACGAATCCGTAGAATAACACTGGCATTACTATACTTAAAGAGATTAGTGACAATATTGTAGGGAAACTATGACAAGCGATGTCGTTTGCTGAGTGTGTACACACTTTATTCATCCTTGACACAATAGTTTTTTGGAGCATTATTGACTTATACAGTGCTGTATTCGTAGGTAATTATGGAGCATTCCGAATGTTACGGTACGAATAAAGTATGGCATAGGCGTAGTTGTCTGCATATATTCGTGTAGAGTAATGTGTCGTCTTCGGAACATAGAGAGTTACAAAACTTTTGTAGCGTTCTTCGTGCATTATAAACTAGGATTTATTGTGTGAGATTATTTCTTGTTTTAGAATCTTCTGTTTTTTCTTTATGTTGTCGACATTTTCTTATTAATGTTATTACTTTATTTATTATTTTGTGAGAAGTATTTTTTCTTCTTTCTATTTATTTATTTCAGTTTATATTTTTTCGGTAACTGCTTTCAAGTTGGGGATATACTCTTTTATTGATACCAAAAAATTAGCTTTTAAGGAATATAATTACATGATTTTTTTATGTCATTCCGAGGGGTATGTTGGCTTTTCGTTGATTGTTGTAATATTGGTGTTTGGTGTAGTTTTAATTTAATGTAGTTAAACTGGACGATAGTTTTTTCGCGCTTTACTATTTATGACTTTTTCTTGTTCTGCTTTTTTTTATTGGAGAGGTTGAACTTAGTTGGTCACATTGTCTTTATTTTGGGATCGTTTTTTTTATTTATTATTATATTTTTTGTTTTATTTTGGTTGATCATCTTATAGTTTATTTTTGTAAGTAACTTTGTGCTTTTTTTTCTTATTGTATTTCGTTGGTTTATGTGTTTTTTTCGTTTTTTTTTGTGATAGTTATTATTTTTTTTTTTTTTTTTTAGTTCTTTTTTTGATTTGTTTTGTTTTTTTGTCTGATACTTATATTTTTTGTATATTATGACAGATTTTGAATTTAATTCTCTATATGTATTTTTTCTATA
The DNA here is from genome assembly GCA_940671915.1 of Paracentrotus lividus. Classification (NCBI taxonomy): domain Eukaryota; kingdom Metazoa; phylum Echinodermata; class Echinoidea; order Camarodonta; family Echinidae; genus Paracentrotus; species Paracentrotus lividus. Next base: position 7,717,689 of record CALNVZ010000649.1, on the reverse strand, counting down.
ATAGAAAATAATATATTATTTACTAAGATGGATTTTCATTACTTATAAAAAAATAAAAACAAAACTAAACGTTGATTTTTTTTTCCGACTTATCCTTTTTTTATATTTCATTTATCAGGTGTTTATGTTTCTTATTAATGAATTGCAATCTGGAGTTCAATACAAAGCAAACTTGCCACATTCTTTAAGTTATCTTTAATTTCCAAATTGGGATTTCATGCGTATTTACTCAGACCTAATAATTTCATAAGTTATCGTAACCATGTTGATTAAAGTAAAGTTGACTTCATTTTTATTTTTGATGAAAATGAAAATGATGTAAAAGTGACAGATGCAGACGTATATCGCTCTCTTTAATCATACAGTGCAGCAGAAATTCAATTTGGTTGGGATATTCAGCCTGGATGTGTGTCATTGACGTATTATATTCTCTCAAAGTACTTTGATTTTGTTCACGTTCGAGCAAGAGGTCTTTAGTTCTTTCCAATATTCATATCATATCAAGAAACAGTCAGTTATGAATATTTTAACTCATAAGCAGTTCAAGACAGTCACGGTTACCCACAAATAGTATCATTGGAATAAGATAACAGAATGGGATAATCATATGTGCATGTAAGTGCCTAGATATATACGACGATACAATACAACATTTTTTTTTTATTAGTTAAAGGAAGGGTATAATGAATATTTAGATTTTAAAATGATATATAGCTAATATTTTGTTCGTTTATGGTTTCACGCTTATGTAAATATGATTTCAGAATAAACGTGAGGAAAGAATGCCTTTACCAGTTGGTGAATCAATAAAAAAAATCTGCTCTACATCTATAATGTAATATTCGTCGAAAGACATTTGATTAACTTTTTTTTTCGAATTATGTTAAAGTATTTATGTTAGACAGAAGATATCGTATTCATTTTTTAATTTTTGGCTAGGGGCTGATGCAATTAATAAATATTCGCAATAAATTATTCTCATGTGTGAATCTTTTAGTTTAGACGTTTATCATTCTAATCGGTATTTATGCTTGTTATCAAGCACAATGTTGAGAAAAATACCTTACACTTATTAGTAACAATAATCTTGATTAAAAGATATAAACATACGATAAACAGGACAAATATTGACGATTTTGGTTAAAAGTTAGTGTTTCCCCAATACTTGGTAGTATGTTCCCATATATTGGCTGAGAAAGATATTTTTCACAAGAAACAATTAGTTTGATACCCCTACACGATTATTATATCAATTGGATCCAAACAAATAGTTTAAAATATACATGTAAGCCAGTTATACCTATGTTACCTACGATCATAGCTGTTACCTACGAATACATATGTTTCTACCTCTTCTATAAACAAAAGTAATGGGCGGATTCCAATTTTTTTTTAGGGTTTTAATGAGGAGTCATTCTCTTTTCTTTCAGTAAGATATGACATATCGTAATTAGCGTCGTGAAGATTAAACAATGCAAACTGACACAACCCCATGTTTTTCAAACATATTGTCTTAAAACTATAACTTTAATGAGATATGGCAAATACAAGGAAATTAGGAGCACAAGCCCTGCTCTTACCGATTTTAACTATTGTTAGAATCTTATTGATGGAATGGAATGACATATTTGGTAGGAAAATGTATATTAGGAGGCAAAATTCTGACTGTATCACATTAGGGCACGTGTATTCGTAGGTAACATGCAAAAAATATGTTATATTTTACCCCTCTGCCTCAAAGTCAATTTGGGAGATTAAGCGTGACAATTTATCACACGGATAGGTTGATATGTTGACTTTTAGTGGGTCAAAGGACTAAATCATCAAAGAGGTTCTAAATTTGGACTCAACTTTTTCGCCGTGTACACTTTTCGCTGGAATCGACCATATACACAGTATGAAAAATGAAATGAATAACATTTCAGCGTACCGCCGAGTTTGACCGTTAGAGCGTCCCTTTTGGACAAAAATATTTGTATTCGCTAAAATGCATGAAAAATGAATGTCATACAATATAATTTGCCGTTCTCACTACCAATGCGATGATCAAAACACGACGTAAGTGCAACGTTCTAGAATTGCGCGTCGTAGATAGTTGCACGTTGTACTAACGACATGTTGTAATCAGCGCATTAATGTATCTCTTTATTTTGAAAAAAAAATGAGCAAAGAAAATGGGGTACCATCGGGATTCGAACCAGAGACCTCCTGGTTACTAGTCAGGCGCTCTACCATCTTAGCTATAGTAAGCCACGGTTGGGGTTGTCCCTAATACCCGTTAACTCTTCAATGTTTTATTTTGAAGATGAATACTTACAATACACCGAAGAAGAATCGAAGCAAGGCAATGGCCCAGTAGTCGTTGACATAGGCTGTGGCAAAAGTACAACCCGTCCACAGTAAGGAACACAACCCGATAATAAATGGTGGCCTGAATGAAAACCGTTGGATCAAGCCTACGACGGGCATACTGATGACTCCTTGGATAATTATGTAACTTGGACCAGCCAGAACTTCGTAGAGTAATCCTTGCCCGGTGTAATATAACTCGCACACGTCTGGTAGGAAAAGTGTGCTGTTTTCAGTACACCTTTTAACAAATTATACAAAATATAATAAGGATAATGAAACAGAGAAATGTTATAAACTACTGTTAAATTCGTGCAGTCAACTTTAAATAATGACGCCATTAAAAGGAATTTGTAATTTCGTAGAGGCTGACAAAAATTTGAGCTGTGTGGATGCTGTCAGTGCATGTAATCAATAGTCTAGATTAAACCTCGAAAATCCTTTAAGTATCATTTGTTTTGTTGTAATATGTTAGAACATGTAATTTGATATGTAAGTCATTTATGTCACATTAATTACCTTATTTATATATATATTTATATATATTTTGTATGTACAGCGCTTAGGGGAGTAATCAATCATTTTGCGCTATATAAATGGTGTATTATTATTATGATTATTACATGCTTTACAATATTCAAAAAAGGGCACATGAACATTTCCTCTCCATAGATTGCAGTGTAAAATAAAAGTACCCGGATACACCCATGAGGGTGATATGCAGTTATCAATTATCGGCAATTAAACGACCGATTAGCTTTAAAAATTTCAGGCATTCCTCCGTGACCTAAATATTTTCAATTATGATGACAGCATTTTATTTTGATGATCCGGAACAAAGTTAAATAATACCTTTAAGTGGGATACGTTTACGCGACATTGTAATTATATCATAAGATTGATATAACTGTAGATCACTACTGGGCTTTGGAGATAAAATGTGTGCGATTAAGTATTTGGTTATCTGACAGAACATTATAAAAGTCATATACTTAAAATGAAAACCAATATTTGTTTTAACTGTCATGCCGACGTGAGGGGAGAGAAAGAAAGAGAGAGAGAGAGAGAGAGAAAGATAGAGGGTGCGTGGGACAGAGAGAAAGAGGGTGAAAGAGAGAAAATCGCCATTAATCGCCATCTAAGTTGGCGATTTACGAAAACAGATTTTCTGACGCTTTTAAAAAGTCTCCACACAACTTACCTTTCTATATCGGCGCACAAATCATCTTCGTCTCCAGTCATGTTGTGATCCTGAAGATAGTCACGTGCTAATGTTTCATTGATCACCTGACATTCTGTTTCACCAAACTTCAGCTCGTTGGCCATTCCAAATATCGTTACGATCAGGAGATATCTGTTATTAGAAATTTCGTCAAATTCAATTATGATACGTTTTAGGTTGAATAATACATCCATTTTACAATTTCGTTTCAAAACTTCAATTAAAATAGAACACCTCAGCTTTGTTATCTACATAGCTTTGTATCTTTTCTTGCCTATATGAAATTTCAACTTCATTTTTCTTTGAAAGTACTTTTTATCGTAATCCTCTTAGAGGGGACAAAAAAAACCACTACAACTTCGGATGTTCCTTCAATACTGATGATCCCGTATACCCCTTTTGGCTTTTAGTATTGAAACGAAATTGAAGCTAAAAAGCATACCTCCCCTTAATTTTAAATGTTGTCGACCATTTCTAGATATTATCCTGTGAGCAATATATGATTAAACCAAGTCATTTCTAAAACAATTGGGAAGACAAAAGAACAAAGGGAAAATATTTATGTTATATTGGATGGCTCAGAATGGGATACGAGAAATCATTCTATGAGCCTATTACCGCCAATATTGTACGAATCGAAGATGAATTCAATATTGGCCCTAAGGGGTGGAATATTCTGGTATCCCATGAAGAATAGCCATCCAATATAATTACTTTTATCTGTGGTCATTATTCAGAAGGCTGTGAAAAGTGGTATTTATTATTAGACCGAGCAATATAACATAATACTGCCCAGCTAAAACGCCCTTTATAGATAATAATGATGCTTACTGTTGAGTGAAGCTCAAAGCGTTGAGGAGGCTGATGATGATTAACACGAAGATCCTGCATCCGAAACTGACTGAAGACTCATCCAGCTCGTAAACCCTTTTCCTCTGAGCCGCCTCCTTTGCCTCTTCTTCCTCCTGCCTCCTGATGTGTTCCTCGACAACTGCTCTGACGAAGGGCGTCTCGTCCGAATACTCCAGGTACTCCAGAGTAGGTTCACCAAGAAGGTGTACATTCTCATTTTCGTCGGCCATCTTATCTAGAGCGAGGGAAAATCTTCAAATTTTATGTGGGTTTATCATCAAAGCCTTTGGGGTATCTGGATGGTCAATTTGTTGTTGTTTTTGCTGCTCCTTGCTCCTTGTTTCTTGTTCCAAGATAAATTTCAACACTAGCGAAGGAAAATCTTTAAATTCTTTGTTTCTGACCAAAGCATTTAGGGTATCTGGATGGTTAAGAGAGATCACAGCTCTAGCAAGGGAAACTCTTCAAGTTCTGTGTGGGTTTCTTGTCAAATCCGATGGGGTATCTGGATGGTCAAGGCTTGTGGGCAGTGTGATGCTACCAACATTGACCGAATGTGCCTTGAGCTTAAGTCAGTGTTATGGAAGTAAAAAGATCATCATGTGATCGTTGGCGTCTTTGGCCCTCTGGTCAAAGAAAGGACAGTTCGATGAAGTTTTGATAATTTGATTGTCCTCGGAGAGAACTTGAATTTGTAGACATTGATGCAAACAAGCTGTAGTTAGCCACTCTCTGCCTTGGTTAATACATGTAATATGAACATGTATTTCCCAAAATAACAGCTTTTGTGTTTCGGTCCCGATCTGAAGAATCATCGGGCAATGCTCATGGTTGCATCACATCCAGACAAAGGTACATTCGAATAGCATTGAAATAATCATAAAAAGTTTCTGTCCGAAATGGATAAAAGTTATGACTTACATTTTCAAGAAAGTGTAGCTGGAGTCCTTCGTATATTCATAATTAGTCATATTGCAGATAACTCTAAGATCCATACATTACACAGTCAAGAAAATCTGTTTATGACAAAAGCCTTCCAGGAATATTACAGAAAGCCATTGAAGACTCTGCCGCTTTAACATTTTACATACATCACCAGTTAATAGTTCTTCATCAAGATGTCTTGGTCAGATGTGTTCTCCTGATTACGTTATATCCGTGATGAACGTTCTTGTCAATATCGTCAATGAAAGAATGGGAATTAGAAGATAAACTTTCTCTTTGAATGATGAGCATTATATCAAACATAAAATTCTACTTCCACGTTGGTACTTTCAGACAGGATTCATAAGTCAGGATATTACTGCATTCTGAAACATCGTAAATGTGAGTTTCTGTTCCAATCTTATCAACAACTTCAGTCAAGACGATATCATGATGAGCATATACCGATGATTGAAATATATTCCTGGTTGAATCTGCAACTACACGAAGACATGATAACACAATTATAAAGCAGACATCGGACCGGCTTACACCTTCCTGTAGGTATGCACGTCTTTAAGATATACCTCAATAGTTTTTCTTCTGATCTAGATGTGTTTATAATGGCATTTACTCTCTATGTAAATGCTTTCGTCTCGCTTTCCCTTTTTGTTCACAATATCATGCATCAGTGATCAAAAGCCTTTCCTATTGTTGGTATTCAGTGGAAAGGGACAATACCAACAGGGATCATCCTAGAGTAGCTTAGCGTCACTTGAGACCCCTCGGCAAGACCATGAATTGTACTAGGACTTAGCGGAAAAGTCTTAGAGACGTCTCGGCGACTCATGAGCCGTCGTGGAAACTCAGGAGACGTCGCGGAGACTCAGGAGACGTCTCCGGAGATGTCTCCGCGACTAATATCAAACCCATCTCAAACCCGTCTCATGGCAAGTGAGATACCACCATAAGGTTTTATAATCTTGTTCTCCAAGGGGAGGCGCAGGTGGGATAAAACCCATTTACAATAGTTCTTGAGGTTATCATATGACTATATATTTCTTGAAAATATGGTGACTTATCGATATTATATGACTATAATCTTAGAACTAATCTTGTCGATATGATCTGATGATATGACTATATATTTCTTGGCGATACAATATGACTATTTCTTGTCGATATGACATGAACATCTGTTTCTTGACAATATGATATGACTAAAAACATACTTTTATTGGTTTGTTTTTTACTCATTGAATTTGTATTGCTTCTGCATATATATCGACAATGTAAACATTTTAACTTGCATATATTGTGGGAATAAAACCTAATAAACAAAACATGACAAGCTATATATTTCTTGACAAATGGCATGACGATTTATTTCTTGACGATATTATATGATTGTTTATTTCTTGACGATATTATACGATTGTTTATTTCTTGACGATATATATGACTATTTTTTTCTCGACGCAATGTATTTCTTGTCGATATAATATCACCATTTGTTGTTGACGATACTGACTATACATTTATTGTCGATATGATATGCTAGTATCTATTTCTCGACAGTATGATATATCTTTATACCTCTTGTCGATATATGGTCCAGAAGACTTCTACGATTACGATTCAGGAGAAAACAAAAAATGCAACCGAAAATGACTTGTCATTTACTCTCGCATTGGGAGACGAATTTATTTAGCGTTATTTTACTGGTTACACATTTCAATAACATTGCACGTATTTACAATATTCAGCATAATCATGTATAATCTAAGAGTATAATCAACGAGCCGACACCAGTTATACAGTGTGTCCCAGAAAGAACTATACACTTTTGAAATGGCTACCGAATAAGAAATATATGGTTCTTGGGGGAAAAGATTTATATGTAGATAAAGCTGATAATTCTCAACAATTATTTGACACCAAAAAGTCAAAAATTGACGCATGCTTCAATGAGCAATGCCCACTTTTGTGACGGACACAAAAAAGGGGCAGCGCAGGGATTCGCTATTCATTTACCACCTGCTTATGTGCAGCCAAAAGGGCCAATTTTAATAATGGCGTGAATCGGCTATCAAAGACAAAGAAACTAAAATACAATACAAAAAGATAAGACATTACATCTTTGCATAATATTGATGTCTATTTTTTTTTAATTTATTTATTTATGTCTTTAATCTTAGCTGATTTATTCGATTATTGTACGTCCTTTTGGCTGCCCGTACGCAGGTGATAAATGAATAGCAAATTCCTGCGCAGCCTAGTTTTTGTGTCCGTCACAAAAATGGGCGTTGCTTATTGAAGCATGCATCATTTTTTTTTTTTTTTTTATCTTTTTGGTGTCAAAAATAGTTGAGGATATGAGCTTTATCTACATATAAAGTTCTTTTTGTGACAAAAGGAGCGTGTTTCGGCGTCACCCACCATCCTCAGCCAATGAATAAATTATACAAAGTTACCTCCAATATATGCATCTACAAGACAGTATTTAAAGAGCAATCTTTTAATTCCGTATATATACTTTTATATATTGGAGGTAACTTTAGTTTTTATGTAATTTTCAGTGGATGAGGATGTCGAGTTACACAGAAACATATTCCTTTCTTTGAAATGCTCTGTTTTCTACCTTATCTTTATTTTGAAGTTTTGATGTTTGTTTTTATTAAAACAACCACACATAATAAAAAAATAATAAAACATGTATTATTATTTATAATGCGCTTTTCCCATGGTTGCTCAAAGCGCTTTACAGTATATTATATTATTATATAGGTTTTCCCGCTCAAGTTCATCATTTCCTCACTCTATTTCATTTTTGTACATTCGAATTCATGCAGCTGCCGCTTTCGTGCCGGTTGGGTCATACAAATTTTAAATTCGAGCAATGGACTTCATTTACGTGCACGCAAATTTTCGTTTGGTGCACTCAATTTCATTTATCGGCACTAACATTTTTGTTTGGTGCAAACAAATTCGCTATATTTTCATCCAATTGTAAATATTATGCACAAATTTCCCGATTCGTTCATTTAATTTAAAACAAAACAGCGACGGGCGTTCTTTGCGGCAAACAATTTCATTAATAGGAATTTTATTTCCTACTTTGTGCACTTGATTTAATTAAGCTCTTTAATTTTCAGGATTATGAACATATACGCACCTCAATTTTTTGGAGTAAGATTTTGGAGGTATATAATCTCCCATTTTGTGATCTTATCCTATCAAACCTTAATTTAAACCCTTTAAAATTAAGTTATTCATGATAGCACATATTCCTTTCACAAACTTTTTCTTTCTCTCTCTTTTCCGCATAAAATAAATATTCCATATCAATTTCATCACATAGCCCATAAATCATGTGCAAAATGCTCAATGTTCAATCGAGTTTCTAATTTCAAATGATTTGTATTGGATTTTTTCATCTTTAATTTTGAAATTAAACACACAAAGTAGCACTCAAAACGAAATATGAGTCAATCATAAGCATGATGCGTACAAATTATTCAATATGACATCATTAGACAAGACAGTGTTTGTAATTTTCTTGATGTGCATTAATTTTGTATCATACGCAATACAGATAAACAGATAAATACTTTGTTCTTGAAAATCCCTCTGATCATTATGGTTGATAATTTATAGCAATCAATCTCCTGACAAGCAAGGCATCTCGGCATGAAGACTTGTTAACAAAAAACAAAAATAAACAATAATGCTATTTTACACGCCTGTAAGAACCTCGAAATCATAAGTATCTCACTTCGAGGAGACGTACCTGCGACTCGACGTCACCGATAGATTTTTTTTCCGTCGCGACGCAAAACTTCATAGTTTTAAGCATGTTCGATTTTCTGCGACTCATGAAACGGCGCGGAGACTCGGGATACATCTCCGAGACGTCTCCGAAAAGTCTCCACAACTTTCTCAAAACCGTCTCAAAACTGTTGTGAACTAGTCTAAAATCCGTCTCATTACAATTCAGACACCATCATAAGCTTTTACTGAAGTGTCACTAAAATTTCAAA
>CALNVZ010000649.1:7600283-7699053 GCA_940671915.1 Paracentrotus lividus | reverse complement strand
CGGAAATTTTCCAGCCGCCCCCTCACCCCATTTTGAAATCTAGGATCAACCGCTGATACTTACAACACACCGAAGAAGAATCGAAGCAAGGCAATGGCCCAGTAGTCTTTGACAAAGGCTGTGGCAAAAGTACAGCTCGTCCACAGCAAGGAACTCAACCCGATAATAACAGACGGCCTGATTGAAAAGCGTTGAATCAAGCCGACGACAGGAATACTGATGACTCCTTCGATAATTATGTAACTTGGCCCAGCCAGAACTTCGTAGAGTAATCCTTGCCCGGTGTAATATAACTCGCATACGTCTGGCAGGAAAAGTGTGCTGTTTTCAGAACATCTGTGGACAAATTATACAAAACTATTATGATTTTTAAAAAACTTCGTCTACATCTTGTGGCACTAACGATAATTATCTATACATGAAAAGAAACATGTCATCCAGCTTATGCGGCGGTCACAACTCGACGTAGGCTACGGGGCACGTGCCATCAACGCAGCCTGCGTTGATGGCACAATGCATGCACAGGTCGTTGGTCAATTTCTGCGATTCCTGCGTTTCTGTAGTAAAGGGCCTGTCCCACAGGCGGCGATCGTTGTGGCGACAACCTGATAATTTCATAATTATAAGGAGTTCGTCTTTAAAAAGGCGATTATAAACCTACATACGACTCTATTTAATCTAGGCTACAACAACAACTTGCTACCACACTCACAACAGCAAGATCGCCGGTTGTCGCAACAACGATCGCCTCCAGTGGGACAGCCCCTTAAGGGTATTGGAAAAACTTCCTGCACGTCGTACATGCAACGTGCCTGCGAGGTACCTGCGCTGCACGATTTTTCTACGAAATCCATCGTAGGGAGTTGCACGTCGAAGGTACGGCGAGTTGTGACCGCTGCATAAGTTGAACATTAGAACACGGTTATTTAATATTGACAATCTCCGACTGATGATTGAAGATTATGAATTGGACGTTATTGCATCGAATGAAACATGACTAAACATTCAAAAGATATTTATACATGATTTTTGTGCAATATATGTTAATGAAAACTCAGCCACAAACTAAGATCAGACCTAATGATTAATGACAGTGAACTTTTGGTCCTTGAAGTACACCAAACTCCTCGCCTAGCTATACAATTGTTTTGGCATGGTATAGACCCCTGAATCGAGCATGGAATTATTTAATTCTATTAAAAATATTTTGTTAAAAGCTGACAATGAGCAAATAGCTATCATATTTCTAGGAGATTTCTGTAACTACAATGCACTGCACTTGCAGAAACTTTATCTTGCTGCACAAAGCGATCATTGGATATGTCAAAATCATTCTCTAAACCAAATTATTGAAAATCCAACAAGGGTTACACTCATTTAAGTTCACTCTCTATATTGTTTTTGTTTGTGTTAGGTGCTTATTACACTAATCTTAATAGGCCAAGACATACGTTATAGATTAAACAGTCAATCTTCATTACATTATTATTCGCATTTATTCGCGTCGTCCATGTGACTGCGCCATAATACGGCAGCCCATATACACAACGCAAGACCAGCGCATTGAAAGTTGAGAAAATTGCTGACAACGCGCACACAAAGCGTATACATAGACAACACATGTTAAAATACGCAACGAATGCACAGCGTTGGCCATCGTGCTTGACGCATGAGTAACGTACACCCAGCGCATAGTGCGTTGGCCATGCCGTCATGCATATGGCTGCGCCATAAAGAACGGGCAGTTTCGAGATCTAATTCAGTTTGCAAAAGTATTATACTGGACATAATGATGGGCGTAAACCATATATCATTGAGGTACCTGTTTGTAGGTCAATCACTATTAGGGCAATTCCATGATTAGTTTCGTTACACTTTAGGACTACTTTTACTCTAAGGTTAGCTCGTACATGAAGACGCTTTGATATTATTGTTAAATTTTTGTAGTGTCAATACCTATAGACATAACCTACTTCACCCCCACAAAAGAAATCATGAGACACGTTTCAGTAAGTTGTAGCAAGAACTTTAATTTTGGTTAGTTACGTTACAAAAAGTGGACATGCTTTTTTGGGAACTGACTTTGTATTCAAACCTTCCTCAAACGAGGTTCAACCGAGACAAACCATAACATTCATGTTGTTACTGGTTTCTTGGCAAGTTATTTGAGACGACAAATTTTAGAAATAGCTTTATGTTTCTTGTACGGTATCCGAAAAACATGGTTGTTAAAGTTACCGGTTAGTATACGTTAGCATTGCTTGTCCATGCAAACAAAAAACATTGGTGTTGGGCATATTTTTTTTTCACATCTAGATGTAGTAAATTAAATGAGCTCTCATCCATATAAAATAAGTAATGCAGAATAGTAATATGTTCTATTAAGTACTGAACCTAATTTCTTAATACCATACAAATAGCAATATTTATTGCTCCTAAGTACCAAATCTGTCAGTTTGGTTTGTGCAGTAGGAAATGCATAAACATGAAAGAGATAGGTATGAAAATAAGCAGGAGCATGTATAACTTTATCCCGCATTAATACAATTTCATGTTCAGCGCACAGTTGATAATTTAAGTTATAAGAAGATAAATGACATCACCATGACGAATATCGAGACCAGATAGATCTAGTATTAGATGAGGACAATACAAAAATGTAATTTGTATTTGTATTTGTATTTTTTTTTTTGATGATAGGTTCAGTGGCATAATGTGGTGTAGAGTAAAGAAAAAAAAACGCCAAGAGGGACATTTTTCCCCATGTAAAGACTGAATGTACAGACATATTTACGATTTCATATGGGTGCACAGGGTAACTTTATAAACATTGTTCTACCAGAGGTTACCAATTTTAACAGCTTCCTATGTTTCATATCTTTATAAAAGTAGTCATTAAATATAGAAGCTGTGATTAAAATTAAAGTGTATCACTTTCATGCAATGAATTTAAGGCTTCACACAAACTTTTCGTTTCATGGCTGGCTAAAGGTATAATTCCAATGATAAATGAAGATTAATGTATGATAGGTCACAAGGTTAAACATGTTGATCTGGCATGTTCATTGGCATTCATGATTAGGGAGAAGCAGATACTGGTAAAATAGAAATAATTGGAAGAGTGTATTCCCTGTCGGTAATAGTTGGGAACCAACACAAAAGATGTACATATATGAGTTCTTATGCGTCGGAAACCATAGCTAGAGTCAGGAAATAAGCGGTTCATGTCGCAGCTTATCTCAAAGTCACACGTCATGCTGTTGTTTGAGTTGAACAACTGTTTAAGCTATCCTTTGACAAGATGTGTGGTCTTGATTTGGGCTTCACTTGGGGTCAAAATAGTTTAAGAAGAGTTTGATTGATTTCATCTGATGCTTCTGTTTCTTGAGAAGTGCATTGTTGAGCTTCGACTTTTGTTTTTAGGGATTATTTTTGGTTGTATATATTTAGGCCTATATTATGTTATAATTAGTACAGATCAGGGTTGGTCAATTGTTTTCTCATGTCTCTTTTTGTTCTTTAACGATCGACAATATGTTTCTACTTTCCACTGAATAGTGTTGTTAAGTTGAAGATTAGTCAGTTAGTTCCGTTAGTCTTGCACTGGTTAGTTGACGTTACATGGTTAGTTGCTGCGTTAGCACATTTTGGATGCTTCTCAATTCGCTATAGTGACATGTTACATTGATTTATGATGGATGTTGTTTGTGCAGTTAGAATGTATTGTATGAAGGAAGGAAATTTTTAGAATAGGAGCATTCTGGGCATTTAACTTTCTTTCAGGAAAAAACAAAGTTGATTTTTTGGTTAGTTACGTACATGGGGATTCAAGGCCAGAGAATTCCAAAATTTGTGGGTTCATTGGCAAACAATACAATTTTTTACTCTGATTTCTGAAAGACAACTATATTTCATTATTGAATTTCCTAATTACTGAAAAGACCCTGTTTTGTTAGTATTCACTGATGTTTTAAACTTTTTGTAGTGTTTTACTCAGTATTTCAGCCTGAAATCGATGGAACTGTGCTAAGATTCGACTACTTTTTACAGATATTTAGTTCTTGTTGTAAGTTTGACTCTTTTAGACCTTTGGTCTGTATTGTTCAACATATCTTCTACCATAAAACACAAATTTCACCTGGAAAATTGTAATTCTAATTTTTATGTCCATGTCCACTAATTCATGGAATTGCCCATTATGTCTTTTGCATTTAAAGAACTCCTCCGGGCTGGAGTTTACATTATTACAAAAATAATGTAAAATCTAAAAAGCACAGCACTGAAAATTTCATCAAAATCGGATAAGAAACAGCAAAGTTGGGAATTTTCTTAGGTTTTGAATGTTTTAAGGAAACAGTTCTCAAATTGGCAACCTGATGATGTCACAGTCCCCCTACTTTCTTTGTATTTTATTGTATGAAATACCAATTATCAAGATTTTCTACCCCAAGGACATAAAACAGGGATTAATACTTGTGGAATGTTCAAGGTCACAAGTGCTTTTATTTATTTTAGTAAGAGTGATAGATTTTCTGTAATTATGCAATGTATGAAAAAAAGAGATAAATAGGATTTCATATAATAAACTATACAAGAAGTACGGAGTCCTCCTTTAAGTTTAATAGTCAAATTATTTTGACTGTTGGTCAAATTATTTGACTAATATGAGGGTACAAAGGAGAGAGAAATATACAGAGAAGGAGAGATAAAGAGAGAGAGGGTACGTGAGATGTATAAAATATACAAAGCATTTGATAATAATAGATCTTTGGCACATCTATAATTGCGCTTTTGTATTGCTTTTCCTTGATAGTTTTCTTAAGCTGCATTCATGCATCGATTTCGAGAGTCTATAACTCCGTTTCAGTATTTACTGCGCAGTTTCTTTTGTAGGTGTGCTTGCCTTACAAAGTATATAGAACAAAATGAAATAACATGTTGACCTACTTTTTAGGGTTTTGGTCTGACTTATTTTTTTTATTTTTTAAATTTTTTTTACCATGGTATTGTATAACATATGGTACTGATGTGAGTCGGCGCACTGTACAAAAAAATACAGAAAAGTGATGTCAGCAGAGTCGCCATACAAAAGTGTAATTTAAAATAACAGTTTTGTTGTAAATTTCTCCTCTAATAATTACAGAAAGAGAAGGAAAAAAAATCATTAGAGTTCGATAGCTTACACATTTGGTTAAAACGGAACAAATGTGTTACTTCTGAATGTATATTTTGTATTTCTCACGTAATTATTTGCAGGAGAAATTTACAACAAAATTGTTTTTAAAATTACATTTTTTTTATGGCGACTCTGCTGACAGCAGATTTGCTGTAAAAATATAAATATTTTTTACAGTGCGATTATGTGAATATATAGGCACTTTTCAAATTGCACGTTGACATTGGCGCCACTGTGGTAGAGGTAATGGATGAAAGCTTTTGACAAATAATAATAATAATAATAATAATAATAATAATAATAACAATAATAATATTAACAATAATAATAATAATAATAATAGTAATGATAATAATAACAATAATAATAGTTTCTTTGCGCGTAATGCCCACTGTTCTCACCAGTGTTGACACTGAATCGAGAACTTGAAATGATTCATCTCAGCTTACCAGTACGACGGTGTCACCCCTGATGGGATCGGTGGGTTTTACGCGTGAAGAAGCCACCATTGTTATTATAATTATTTGTAAAAAGCTTCCATTCATTACCTCTAAAATGGTGACGTCAACGTCAAAAATGAATGCCACAACTTACCTTTCTATATCGGCACACAAATCATCTCCGTCCCCAGTCATGTTGTGATCATGAAGATAGTCGCGTGCTAATGTTTCATTGATGACCCGACATTCCGTTTCCCCAAACTTCAACTCATTGGCTATTCCAAATATCGTTACGATCAGGAGATACCTGTAAATTTTTATTAGAAATTTGTTCAGCATTATCAATAAGCAAGTTTTATGATATATGAACTACTTTTACATTCTACATAGTAACGAGGTTATTAAAAAATGAACTATCGTATTTGGAGTCCACTTATATACTTTCGGGACTGTCGCTCATAAAGATTGGATATATTAAATATTTTTTTGTTTGTGCTCCAGCAACATCAATTGGTCTGGTTTTTAGAAAATTCACTAATAAGCTGTTCATGTGAAGATTCTTTGTATATTTTCTTTTATATATTCTTAATACATATTTATATAATACTATTTATATATATACTGTTCCTAGACTTTTTATTTATAACACATTTATCATCTGGACAAACGTCGTCATGTCCAAAAAGTTGAGTCTCATCACACTTCATATATATATATATATATATATATATATATATATATATATATATATATATATATATATATATATATATATATATTGACGGCATCACTTCGGTACTCTATAGTGAATCAGAAAATTGTGACGAAAATCAAACTTGGGAAATAAAGAGTTAAAATGACGCTTACTGTTGAGTGAAGTTCAATGCGTTGAGGGCGGTAATAATGATCAAAGCGAAAATCCTGGATCCCAAACTGACTGATGTTTCATCAATTTCATAAACCCTGTTCCTCTTCGCCTCATACTGCTGATTCCTGATATGTTCCTCTATAACTGCTCTGATGAAGCTAGGCGTCGCATCAGATTCCCTGAGGTATTCTAGCACAGCAGCACTTAGGGGTTGTACTTCCTCGCTTTCTTCACCCATCTCGTCTCTATGTTCATCCATTTTGTGAAGCGAGGCCATGACACTAGCGAGTGAAAGTCTTTTACTTCTACTTCTGTGTGGGTTTCTCACCTGTCCAGCATCTAGACGATGAAGGTTTGTGTCGTGGCGCTATCAACAGTAACTCAATAGCTTTGAGCTCCATATAGTCAAGAGAATTAATATGACAAAAGCCTTCCAGGAAAACTTACAGATCATTGTACTGATCTCAGAGTCACACTTTTGTACCATTGGCTCTATTTCGTACAATATTGGTTTGAAATATATGAACAGTTTTCGTCTGGTGACGTTGCATAATAGCATTTACATTTTCCCACGAAAGCCTCTCTTTCTCCCCGGCCGTTTTCACCTCCCTTCTCCATGAATAAAAGGTTTCTTTTTATGTAGAGGCCCCATGCAATTCTTTTATTTATTCAGCGTCATGATGCGCAGACGTTCAATTTCTTGATACTCAGTAATGCTACAGTCACACAGACAATTACGTATAGATACGTTTGTGTTGTTTTAATCTTATTTCATCTTCTTTTCTATCATTTCTTTTGTATTTCTTTGTTTTACTGTATGAACTAAATTATCAATATTTCCACTGCTGACTATGACGGGTAGGCATCCGTAGGGATCCACAGAAAAGAAAATAATTTTTGGACGCAACCGGACGTAACTCAACGTAAGTGTCTGTGTGACTGTAGCATTATGCTATAGTCACACAGACACTTACGTTGAGTTACGTCCGTTTGCGTCCAAAAATCTTCTTCTTTTTTTTTTATGCGGATCCCCACGGATGCCTTTCCGTCAAAGTCAGCAGTGGGAATAGTGACAATTTCGTTCATCCAATAAAACAAAGGCATCCATAAGAAATGAGAGAATGGATGATGAAATAAGGATAAAACAACAAAAACGTAACTAAACGTAAGTGTCTGTGTGACTGCAGCATAAAAGGAAACAATAAACACAAGGACGTGCATGGCACGTACTATTAGTTACTATTGCAGAATAATGCGGCGGTCACAACTCGTCGTAGCCTACGGGGCACGTGCCATCGACGTAGCCTGCGTTGCATGTGCAATGCACGCACAGGTCCTAATTCAACTTCTGCGATTCCTGCGTTTCTGTAATAAGGGTATTGTAAAAACCTCCTGTACGTCGTACATGCATTGTACTTGCGAGGTACCTCCGCTGCACGATTTTTCTACGAAATCCGTCGTAGGTAGTTGCACGTCGAAGGTACGGCGAGTTGTGACCGCCGCATTACTAGTCAAGAGGCTTCGCCTCACACTGTGCTATTTGCAGCGATGCGATTGTTCGAACAAAATTAATGGCAGGTTTGCAGGTTTATGCGCCACTTGAAAAACCGGCCTGTGCCACATTATTTCAGGGACACGCATTTAAGGCCAATCTTTATAGAGTCTGCTGAATCAAGGAGCTCAATAAATATAATCTCTATCTCAAATACAAAGCGAAACCATCTAATACCTCACGGTCAAAATACTTGAATTATAAAAACACCGCTGGTAGTTGCTACGAAGAGAAAAGAAAAATATTTTGAACAACAATTATAAACTGCAGCAAAGATGCTAAGACGCACTTGGAAATTATTAATAATGTTTTGATAGGCAAAAAAAGAATGTCTCAGTCTCCAAAATACAGGTTAATGGAAGATCATGCAATAATCCGCAAAATATGGCAGATTCTTTTAATGACTACTTTGTAAATGTTGGACCAAATTTGGCTAAGTAATTCCAAATTGTGACAAAAAATTTAGTGATTCTTAACAAACCGGTAATTCAAATTCTTGTTTTTGTCCTGTACTTGAAAACGAAATTTTAGATATTGTCCATTACTTCCAGAGTAAACGTAGCTGCTGCCAAGCGGCTTTGATAACTTTATCTTAAAAAAGATTATTCCCGACTATCGCGAACCATTCACATACATATGCATCTATCCATGACCTCGGTGTCTTTCCTAAAAAATGAAATTAGCCAAAATAATTCAGTTTTTAAAAAGGTGACGCTTTATCATTAAACAATACGACCAATTTCCTTACTAACAGTTTCTCCAAAATATAAGAAAAAATAGTTTTTATCACGCACAACAAAATTTCTGGATGATAAAATATTTTACACGAATCTCAATTTGGGTTTAGGCAAAAAACAAAACAACAACACACGCTCTTCTGACGTTGATAATAAAATTACCAAATCGCTTGTATAATCGAACAAATACAAATCGGTTATTTATTGACTTTTCAAAAGCCTTGATACCATTGACTCATGACATTATTTACTACAGCAATTTAACACATATTCATGGATAACGAGGGAATCGTTCTTCATGGTTTCGAAGGTATTTATATGGACGCAAACAATTTGTTTTTATTGATTAATATGCATCTCAGCCTCAAAAATATCATATGTGGAGTACCGCAGGGGTCAATCCCGGACCCCTCCTCTTTATTATTTACATCAATGACTTACATAAATCTTCCCATTTACTTACCCGATTATGTACGCAGACGACACAAATTTATTTTTTACACACAAAAACATAGACACTTATGTAACTTAGTAAATACAGAACTTGAAGCAGTTACAGAAAGTGGATCAAAGCCAATAAATATCACTAATCTAGAAAAAAACTATTTATGTATTTAGCTCAACTTTTCCGGAACTACCACGACCAATTACATGGATAATGTACAAATACAAAAAGTTCGAAAACTAAATTTTGGTACTATAATAGATGATAAACAACATGGAAATATCATAGAAATATATGTAAGATAATCTCAAGAAATATGGTATGGATGAATAAGCTAAAATACACATTTCCCTCAAGGTTTTTAACACTTTACTCTACCTTGGTATTACCATATCCTTAATTACGGGGATTTTATCCTGGGAAACAGTGCTTCATACGTTAATTAGAAAGAATTTTATTACTACAGAAAAAAGCTATGCGAGTTATCAGTAACTCCATTTCCGTTTACAAATACTGTATACACTTTTTTTTTCGAATAATGTTTTAAAAGTTCATGACTTATATAACTTAACTTGCAGTACTTCAGTTTCCAGAAACAAATCAGGAATTGCTCCCAGCGCTTGGCAACATGTTTACGTCTAAATAATGAAATACATCAGTATCCTACCAGGCACAATTAACCATTACACTACCAAAAGGTAGAGTGCTCACACAAAACACTTTATAATTTACTGCCCCTAAATTGGAATTCTCTACCAGAGACATGCGTGAGATAAGCAAGCATATTTTTATTAAAACACAAACTAATATATAATTGTTATCATCATAAACCACTAATACCACTCTGTTTCTCTAATGACAGAACCGGATATCACCAAGGATCAAATAACACCAAAGAGCAAACTTTACTTTTCATTACACACTATATAAAAAAAATCATTATCTAAATCTTCGACACCCCCCCCCCTTCCCCACCTAGTACCCTCCGGGTATTTTTGTCTCTCTAAGTTTGTTGTTTTTTTTCTTCTTTTTGTATAATAATTGTAAATTATATTTCTTGCATCATCCCGGCATGATGTAAACTGGTTGACATGCGTGCGCTGTTAGTCAGTTTTTGTCGTGGTTGGGATGGGGCAAGAATTATTCAATTAAGATTTATTCAATTATGAATTATTTCATGAATATGTTTCAGTTTAAAAAAAATAAATAAAAAAAAAAAATGCTTACTTTTGTATTCTATTTTATATTAAAGGGACCAGCGCCTTACAAGCTTTACTTCTTGCTGGTTCCTGAATTTTCTTTATAATTGTTTTCTCTGTTACTTTTGAACAAAATGTTCTATGTTACATAGGCCTACTGATGTTGTTAATTTGATTATTTATTTTGTTAACTTTTGAAAACATGAAAGAAAATCAATAAAGTAATCTTGAAAGTAATCTTGAATATATGTCGACATTTTTTTAATTGACCTTTTGTGACCCAAAACGAAGGTCAAAGGTCAGGCTTCATTATCATAAACATAATTTTGTTCGAATTGTGTCAAATTTGGTATCAAATTGTATGTAATCTTATAACTAGCAGTAAATTAAATTATCATTTTTTCACCCGACCAGTCAGTTTGAGCAATATTCAAATTTGTTTATTAATGCATAATTGAATGCATAATAGAGTCAAGTTGAATGGCGATCCGACACAACATATTCATAGACAATAATTAATAAAAACTAATCAAGATTAAAACGTGAATCATAATAGCCTAATATTGTTGCCACATTCTGGTGACCATTATGACCTTAAAATTAGGTCAAAGGTCAATTTATATGATGATTAACAACCTGGAAATGAAATTAATTTGGCAAAAACCGAATTTTCTGTGAACTTTGACCTTATTTCTAGGTCAAATGTGTTATTTAAAAATATGTGGAACTCTATTTTTTTTGGTTGATGGCATCATGCAAGGTAAACATATTCATGTTAGTTGCCAACAAAGTTAAGCTTATACGACCAATAGGTCAAAGGTCAAAGTTCAAGAAAGACGTTTTGGCCAGAGTTTTTGGTCTTAACCTAAGTCTCATTGGGCCGTGTTACTTGAAATATTTTATTAAACACTGTTAATGTGTTCTACATGTTCCAAAGAACCAGGAAATGTTCGTTTTCATTGACCTATGACCTTTAAATGGGGTGAAAAGTCCAAACAATACATAGTTTCTGCTATTTCCAGGTTTTCTATAGAGTTATGTTATTTGAAATTTAACCTTGACTTGAGGTCATATGTGTCAATGAAAAAGAAAAGCAACGTTGACATTATGGTTCATGGTATCATGGGATCATGTAGATCTGTTGTTATCAAACAGGACTATGATCAAGACAGGAAACTTTGACCCTTACGTATTCCTTAAACTTTCTACACTCTAAAAAAATGAAATGGTGGAAAGGGGTAAATCAACCTTTAAAGGGGCCGAGGATTGACAGTGTTTTCAAAAAGTGTTGGAAAGGGTGTCGCATTTTCAACCCTTTTCAAAAACGCTGTCACTCTTCGGCCCCTTTAAAGGGTGATTACCCCTTTCCACCATTTCATTTTTTTTTAGAGTGTATGTGTGTCTTGACCTCTGTTTTATTGGCCATATTATAGATTAATAATTTTGATAATCATAGTTATTCTTGTTCTACTTGTTCCCATAATCAGAATATCAACTTTGCTATTCTCTTTTAACAACATATATGACGTCAAGCTAAGGTCAAAGTTCAAATAACGTGACTCTAAAAAACCTGGAAATAGTAGAAACTATGTATTGTTTGCACTTTTTACCTTATTTAAAGGTCATAGGTCAATGAAAACGAACATTTTCTGGTTCATGGAATCAAGTAGAACACATTAACAGTGTTCAATAAAATATTTCAAGTAATACGGCCTAATAAGACTAAGGTCAGGACAAAAAACTTTGGCCAAAACGTCTTTCTTGAACTTTGACCTGTTGGTCGTATAAGCTTAACTTTGTTGGCAACTAACATAAATTTGCTTTCCTTGATGCCATCAACAAAAAAATAGAGGTCGCCATATTCTTAGTTGGCACATTTGACCTAAAAATAAGGTCAAAGTTCATAGAAAATTCGGTTTTTGCCAAATTAATGCCATTTTCATTTTGTTAATCATCATATAAATTGACCTTTGACCTAATATCAAGGTCATAAGGGTTACCAGAATGTGGCAATATAAGGCTAGTATGATTCACGTTTTAATCTTGATTGGTTTTTATTAATATGTCTATGGATATGTTGTGTCTGATCGCCGTTCAACTTGACTCTATTATGCATTCAATTATGCATAAATAAACTAATTTGCATATTGCTCAAACTGGCTGGTCGGTTCCCCCCCCCCCCCCCCCCCCCCCCCCCACTGGATACAATGAATTTTGCAAAGCGAATCCATTTGTCTGCTGCCATCTACGTTCACCAGGTACAGTTTAACGTTTAGAAAACGAAACTTTTACTGTTAAACTTAACTTTAATAGTTTTATGTCATCAAATTAAGCAATTGATTAATACTTTGAAATAGATCTACAGAAACAATGCCGATATCAGGACCTGAGCGTCAGATGGATTTAATTTTCGTAAGTATTCGTTTGTTTTTGTTGTCATTCTTAGATGTTCAGTTCGTCGAGAGAGCTGACTGCAGAATGAGGCTGTTAATACAGAAAGTCTGCCCCAGAGTTGTGGGGCAAATGACTCGAAGAATACCCCTCATCGAGCGCGGCTAACCGACTTCCATTGTCATGAAATCAAGATGAAACAAAAATGTCTGTGACTGTTCTTCATTACTTGGATATGTTATGTCAAGACTCTATGGCAAATATGAAATCTATTAAAACAAATGAAAGGTAATTCAATCAATGTTTTTGAATTAGTTTTGACGAATAAAATCTTTCTCTCTTTTTCCTATTTTTGTGTTTTCTGGTCTTTCACTGCAAGTCTTTTTTGATACTTTTTACACAGGGTAAACATGTTACCTTTTCCACTATTAGATGTATTGGTTTTAGCGGTCATAAGCTAGATTCTCGGAGTAGGTTGTGACTATACAGTATAGTAGAGGTCTAGACCGAGACTGCTCTGTCCAGGTTCATCGTATCCCTCTGAAGACAGAGCTACCATCACATACAGCTGCAAACCAACATCAGTCAGTACTGAAAAATGGCTGTCTGTCGCCCTCTTGGTTGCTGAGGAAACTTCTCAATAATAATTAGCGAAACCAGCTTTAAACATACCTCTAAATAAATGAAGATAATCTGTAGTCTCATTGCAATAAAATTCTTCCATTAGATATTTTCAATTTTGTTTAGTAGAATTTTTAGACCCTTTTTTGGATAGGCCTATGCCACCTTGACTTGGTTTGAGCTGCTCAAGACACTTTTCTGCATTGACTTTCCATTGGAAGAAAGCTGCTGCAGTAAGGTACTTCCCAGTGCAAGGTCAATTATGAATTGACCATGCATAAGTGTAGGTGAGCTACCTTTGGCATTGCGCGGGCTGTCACAGCCGAGTGTGTTTTTCAGTGATTATATCTTATTGTTAGAATCTATAACATGAAAGTTATTCCACTTACCGCATCTGGAAGAAGATTTTTCTCTCAATCTAGATCTATCTGTTTCTTGTCCTTGATGCCCAACTGTCTTGTTGACTTTGGTTTTGGGGGGTTTCCATAAGTTTTTCCAATGAAATTTTGGGAAATTCAACAGAGAATCATGGCACTGCAGTTTAAACAGCTCGCGCAATGGTAGCTCTCTGTCTTCAGAGGGGTAAGCCCTATGATGAAGACAGAGCAGCCTCGGTCTAACTATAGGCTACAGCTGCACAGACAAAAAAAATGAGTAAAACATTTTTGCTGATATCCTTGACTCTTTGCTGGCGTCTTTTGTCTGATTTTGATGTGATGAATCACATATATTCCAATATATTCTACAATTTTAATTTTTCAGGAGGAGGAGGATCTTGCATACGAGGAAGAAATCTTACGTCATCCCTTCTCGGTAAAGTGCTGGCTTCGCTATGCTGAACATAAATCCAAGGGACATCCTACAGGATTGCATCTCATCTATGAGAGAGCTCTCAAAGAACTTCCAGGGAGGTAAAACAACCTTTCAAATACTTTCTGCTAGGACTATTCTAAATTTGTTGACAAACAAAACAAAAAACAAAAAAACAGTCCCACAAAGAAAACAGTCAGGACTGTACTATTATGCTCAAAAAAGGAAACTACTGTGGCTGCTTGGAGGGTTACAGTTTTAAACAGTTGTGGAGCAGTAAACTCCCACTTGGTTTCAACCCACTTTGACTAATGCCCATTTGGTCTTATCCCATATGGTCTAATCCACTTTGTCTACCAGCAGTTTGTTTATTAACGTTTGGTCTTTTTGCCAATTTTCCTAGAGCCATTCTGTCCAATTCCAAGTTTGTTTCATTTTCATTTGTCTAATGTCCACTTTGTGTAACACCACTTAGTCAATTTCTGCAACAAACTTGTATTAAACCAAATATATATTTGGGAATTAGACAAAAATGCATTTAGTCAATTTGAATAGTAGGCGCAATTAGACCAAGTTAGACCAAATAAGAATTAGGCAAAGCATATATTAGACTAAAGGGGAAATTAGACAAAATTGTTAGACTAAATGGGTTTTAATAGCCGTGTGGTATTAGACAATCAGAGAATGGACCATCTGCTGTTAGGCTAAGAAGATATACATGTAAACCTATAAAAGGTTAAGTGGAAATATTTGGGTTTGGTCATTTTTGCCCATTTATCATTCAACAAGAGGGATACAAAGAGGCAAAATATTCATTCAACTAGTGTTTAATTGTAACATTAGAATAAAACAGATAAAGGCCTGAAGAGACCTTCCTATTAAGTACCTATTTAACTAATGCGGGTTTGACTGAGGCAAGTTGCACTTTATAGTGACTCTCCATTTTGGGATATAGACCCTAATAAGTATAAAGCACTGATGTCTTTTATATTTTTGTTTACTCCTTTACATCATTTTGCTCTAATTCATTATTTATTAATTTGCCTCCTTCACAGCTACAAGCTCTGGTATAATTACCTGAAGCTGAGAAGGAAAGCGGTCAAAGGTCGTTGTATAACTGATCCTGGATACGAGGATGTCAACAATGCGTTTGAGAGGGCACTGGTCTTCATGCACAAGGTAGGTTCAGGGGGACATTTCATCAAAGGACTTGGCTCTCAGCAAATCAGATGCAAGCATTTCAGTAGCTTATAACAGTTTGTCGGATAAAACGACCGACAAGTCCTTTGATGAAATGTCCCCCAGGATTTAGATTTTGTCCGGCTTAGGGAACACCCGTTTCTTTATTGAGGGCACGTATATGTAAATGTACAGCAAGGGCACCCAAAACACCAAGGCCAAACAGCGACTTTTGGAAGGCCAGTGAAGGGGGTAGCTACATGTAAGACCATGGCCCTGTGGCCTTCGATCAATTTAAGCCCTGTAGATTTTGTTACAAGCAGTGGAGTTCCAACTGACAACAAGTCAATTCAAGCAGTTGCTACTTGCTAGGATGCACATAAAGTTCTGCAGATGATTTGCTGTCTTTGATGTTGTTGTTCAGAGCTACCAGTTTCTCTGAAAGACCAAGTAATGATTATTGCATGAAACAACAAATTGGGAATGTTTTGAATGTATTTGAATTTGAAATATAGAACTCAAGCACATGATGAAATATCAATAGAGTATACAAGTGTGACATCATCAAAAAAGGATTTGTTTCATATTTGGTCGTGTGTTATGAACTCGCCACCCAAATAGGGTGGTGCTATTACGCTTTTTGCTATTTTTCAGCATTAATTTGTCAATATTTTCCAAAGTATGAAAGTTTATGTAACAAATTTGATCTCATTTTGAAGCTATGTTACTTTGCTAGCTCCCTGTGAAGTTTCATTGTTCTAGGTAACATTCTGGTGGAGTTACAATGGTTCAAGTTTGGGACAGTAGGGGTGGTGCTGGAAGCGGCACCGCCTGTACAAAGTCAATGGGAAATTTTACATTTTGTGGTTGATTGTGGAAAACTTTGAATTTCTCTGCCAAATTTTGGCTTTTGACTGTGAATGTGGTACCAAACTGAAGCTTATAAACTGCTTTATACCATGAAATCACTGAACAATAGGTTTGATGTTACAATAGTACCCAGGAAGACTGAACAATCGTTATTTGACCTAAAAAGGCAATGCCTCCTGTACAAAGTCATTGGCAATTTATAGAGATATTGTTGTACCGTTGGGAAAACTGCAATATCACGGCCAAATTTTAGCCTATGATTGTGAATTTAGCACCAAATTGAAGCTTTTAAACTGCTTCATACTATCATATCACTTCAACAATATGTTTGATGGTGCGACAGTACTTGGCAGGACCCAACCCCCTCATGAATTTGAAAAAAGCTCTATTTTCAGGGCTAAATTTCAGATTGTTATATTTTTCATTCTAAAATTGTAAACCATAACGAATTATACCTTGTTTGAAAGGTCTCATTATTCTCTACCAGAATATAATAATATTATTAATATTTGGGTGATTATAGATGACTTGACGATAAAAACAATGAAAAATTAAAAAATCTAAATTTCCTGATTTTTTTCCTAATTACTTTTTCATCTTGCACCTGGTTTAATTTTTAAATGCAGATTTAGATTCATTGAGGAATTTCCTTTCAGAAAATGTATAGTTTTGATATATTAGGTGATTATAGGTGATTATAGGTGATTATAGATGACTCGACGATAAAAACAATGAAAAATTAAAAAATCTAAATTTCCTGAATTTTTTCCTAATTACTTTTTCATCTTGCACCTGGTTTAATTTTTAAATGCAGATTTAGATTCATTGAGGAATTTCCTTTCAGAAAATGTATAGTTTTGATATATTAGGGTGTATACTTTTTGAGATACAGGTCTTTGAAGTGAAAAAGTGCCATTTGTAGTGAAATTGGCATGTAACGCAAAAGGCGGCGAACTTATAACACACGGCCATTTCTGGAAATATCAAAGGAACCTTAATGTACAGGGGTTTCAGAGTTCACCTTTTTAGGTGATTTCAGTTTTCCTTTTCGTTGTGATATTTAGCTGATTTTCAACTTATTCTTGCTTTCCTCTGTACAAAGGCAAGAGAGCTCTTTCAATTACAGGTTTTTCAGCTCTTTTTAGCTCTTTTTATTTTGGTCACTTACATCCCTGAAAGTAATCATTAATATCAAGGGAACCTTCATATTTTGCAGATGCCTCGAATCTGGCTGGACTACTGCCAGTTCTTGATGGACCAGTGTAAGGTCACACGAACCCGCCGAACATTTGACCGAGCATTGAGGGCGCTACCTATCTCCCAGCATCATAGGATATGGCCTCTCTATCTCAAGTTTGTGCGGTCCATGCCTCTCCAAGAGACGGCCGTCAGGGTCTACAGGAGATACCTAAAGGTAGGTCCTGGAGTCAATCCTCATGTTTAATTCTTCAAGAGCTTTTTATAGATGATATCCCTGTATTAACTCTGCCCGCCATGTAAGTAATCCCACTGTGCCACATTAAATCAACTTAGCTCCCTCTAAATAGACTCCTTGTCAATTGATCATATGAATTCTCTATTTTGTAGACAATTCTAATGTAAACAATGTCGTTGAATAAAATTTAATGAATGGTGATTGAAAATCTATGTGAAACGCTCATTGCTATTGTTTTGTGTTGGCGCAGCAAATTAAAATGCTCTCTGCTCCTGACTTGAGTTGAACTTGGAAGTCCGCTGAATGTTCTGCGAGTCACAGGAAGCAGGCAAAGAATTGAAAATGAGAATGAGCTGGGTGTAACTTCAACTTAAAGACAGTATGTCGGGAGCTCCCATGGGTAATTTGACACCATGGATGTTTACCCCGTAACAGCTGTTTTGCATCATCTGACCACTGTCAGTCTTATGTAATGTGTTGTTTATTCCACCCATCGCTTCATATGTTAAAGTCGTTGAATCTCCCTTTCCCTGGCCCGATGATGCCCGAAGCTGTCCAGGGTGGGACAGTTTGTTTTGCTGTGGTAAAGAAATGTAATTTCAAGACGGGTACAATATCCAGTGCTTTTCGCAAAGTTTGAGGGTCAGCAAATTATGATCCACTCCCCATGAAATCTGACGCCCCTATGTCTTTAAGTAGTTTGGAGGGGGGGGGGGGCTTCAGCCAGTCATATATTAGTTTTCCTTTTAATGGTAAGATGAAACAATAAAAAAAATAATAAAAATCTGTGAAATATTTGATTTTTGTATACTTTTGTTTGCTCTTAGTATCTTTATAATGCATATGTTTGCTGTAGTGATGTATTGATGTATTTTGTGTTGATTTCCAGCTGTGCAGTGAGAATGCAGAGGAGTATATTGAGTACCTGGTGGATATAATGCGCTTAGATGAGGGCGCTGTTCGTCTAGCGGACATCGTCAATCAAGAGGCATTTGTATCCAAAGAAGGAAAGTCAAACCATCAGGTGAATTATCAGCTTTTAAAAGACTAAAAATTATAATGGTGATGTGGATACTCAAAAAGTATAATATGGTGATCATGTGTTGGGCTATGTGTGTCTTTTATTCAACATGTGACATCTAAACTTTCCATGTTAGTTTTAGGATACTGTATAAGTGGTTATTTTTGCGGTGGTTTTTTTTCCGCAAATTTCGCGAGCCAATCTTCACGAAAATTTCCACTTCAAAATAAGGCTATTCATAGTAATGAAAACATCACAAAAATCGTGAAATTATCCACTCGCCAATTTCTCAAACCAGTCCAAAATCATGAAAAATATCTGTATGCGAATACATTGGCTTATATCAAAATGGAACTACGTAGTATTCAGTAAGGTGAAAACAAGGCATTTCATGCAATAATCCCCTTACATAATATAAAAAAAAATGGATAGTAATTTGAAATTGCATGGCCCGCATTTCAAAAGCAAAATTGTTGGGATGGTCGTCCCCTTATTCATTGCTTATTTCTTCTTTTTTTCACAACACAGCTTTGGCATGACCTTTGTGAACTGATCTGCAAGCATCCGACCAAGGTCACATCACTGAAGGTTGATCCCATTATCAGAGGGGGGATCAAACGATTCACTGATGAGAGGGGCAAGTTATGGTGCTCGCTTGCTGATTATTACATCAGGAGCGGTCATTTTGAGAAGGTTAGTAAAAGGGATAGGGTGATTCTATTATCAGAGGGGGGATCAAACGATTCACTGATGAGAGGGCCAAGCTGTGGTGCTCTCTAGCTGGTTATTACATCAGGAGCTGCCATTTTCAGAAGGTAAGTAAAGAGGAGATAAGGTGATTCCATTATTAGAGGAGGGATCAAACAATTCACTGATGAGAGGGCCAAGCTGTGGTGCTTGCTGGCTGATTATTACATCAGGAGCAGCCATTTTGAGAAGGTTAGTAAGAGTGATAGGGTGATTCTATTATCAGAGGGGGGATCAAACGATTCATAGATGAGAGGGGCAAGTTATGGTGCTCGCTTGCTGATTATTACATCAGGAGCGGCCATTTTGAGAAGTTTAGTAAGAGTGATAGGGTGATTCTATTATCAGAGGGGGGATCAAACGATTCACTGATGAGAGGGGCAAGTTATGGTGCTCGCTTGCTGATTATTACATCAGGAGCGGCCATTTTGAGAAGGTAAGTAAAGAGGAGACAAGGTGATTCCATTATCAGAGGAGGGATTAAATGATTCACTGATGAGAGGGGCAAGGTACAGGTATGGTGCTTGCTGGCTGATTGTTACATCAGGAGCAGTCATTTTAAAAAGGTGAGGGGTGTATAAAGACTGGCAAAGAGCCCCCTCTTCAAATGGGCTATGAACAAGACTGTGTATTTTTTCCTTGTTTTAATTCAATTCAATTTCTTCTTTATTCGCATCATACAATCATGACAATGCACATACAAAGATAAAAACAATATATTCCACTTTACAACAAGCATAAAATATGGAAAAAACAATGTCATACATGCATACAATATCTTTAAAAAAAACATTTAAACATTACAATTAAAGGAAAGTAAAAAAAAAAAAAAGAAAAAGCCATAAACCATAAGTGTCCGAAAACCGAGATCTCCAATGCTAATCGCCCACCAGCAACGCGACCAAGAACCATGATGCAACACATGCACAGCTCCCCCCAAAGCGGTGAGCTGTACATGTGCGACGCCACAGATCCCGTCCGCACCCCCAGTGGGAGGACCCCCACAGCACCAGAGCCCCCGGCGATCGAACGCACCCAACCCTCTCAACAACAACCCAGGGTGGGACCGGGAATTAATCCAGGCACAAAAAGTCAATCAATTCCTTCAATTCACTCCCATTTAAGAAAGATACATCCCTTTCAGCTCTCATCGAGATAAGTTCCATAATTTGCTCAACCTTGCGATTTACATTAGCTAAGTTGCATTGTACCTTATACCAATGCCTGATAATAATGATAATTATGATTCATAATAATTTTGCCATGAATTAATTTTTTTTTTATTTTCATGTTTTTGTCTGTTGTGAAATGTTAGTGGCTCTGGACCGCCTTTTACTATGTTGACAGTTCACTAGGTTCTTTTGATACCAAGACTGCACAATTTGATTCCTTGCTTTGTCAACATAATCATCTACAATGTTGTAAAATTAGAAGCGACTCCTGCATCATTCTTTCTTTTTGGTCTAACCTTGTCACACTATGTTTAAAAACAAAACAAAAGTGATTATTAAAAGTGAAATCTTCACAACAATGTAGTAATTTTACCTACATTTTACTTCTTTTCTTTTCAATCTAGGCAAGAGATATTTATGAAGAGTCTATCTTCACCGTCACCACAGTCAGGGATTTTACACAGGTAAGAAAGAGAATAAATTGATCCTTAATTTCTTTATTTATTACTAAAGGAGAAGTCCACTCAGAAATAAATTTCAATTTGATAAAAGCAGAAAATAGAGAGAAAAACTGTATTTCAGTAAAGGTTTGACAAAAATCCATCTAAGGATAAAGAAGTTATGATTTTTTAAAGTTTTAATTTTGTAGTGCGTTGTGTAATTTAAATTCCAAGAATGACCATTGTCATTGGTTTTTAATGAAGGAATGATCCATTTCATAGAGGCCTGTTGAAAAACATGTGACTGATAATGCATCAAATGCACAGGTGCAATATAAGTTATATACATATACCTCTGAGAAAGTGGTGATTTGATAGAATTTACAGAGAGCACATGTGCCCAACCAAAATTAAAACTTTACAACTCTAGTCAATCATGCGTGCAATTTTAGGTTTGCACAATGCTAATCAACCTACAATGATGTCTGCATTCTACTTCAAGTAGGTACCCATTGTACTTCTGAGTGGGGAGAACCGATGTTAAGATAAAAATGCCTTGCTCAAGGATATAGGTGCCATGTCAGGTATCAAACTCATTACCTTTCCTTACTTGGTCACAGAACAAACAAACATAGGGCCAAAATTGGAATTTCATATTTTTGTACAGTCAAATTTTTAAACGTTACGCCCTACGGATCCGCGCCTGTAAGACCACTGGACTACGACACTTTACCACTTTATTCCAATTTTGTCTTTTGAAGGTCTTTGATGCATATGCGCAGTTTGAAGAAAGCATGCTGAAAGCAAAGATGGAAACATCAGCTGAATCGGGCTCCTCAGAAGACGGTAAGCTTTGGCAGCTCCATGGTTTTAGACTAACAATTTAAAGGGGACCAATACCCATGGAAATAATCATTTTTTTTTTTATGAAGAGCATAATGAGAGGAGCAATCTAAAAGAAGTTTCATCGAAACCGGTTATAAAATAAGAGAGTTATGGAAGTTTGAAAAGTCTCGTTGTACCTTCTATGGGGATCTTCAAATTGGCAAAATTGGCTTCAAAATGGCCAATTTTATGGACAACTCTCCATTTTTTTTTTGTACACAAATTTTCAGATTTTCCCCATTTTCTTTCAAAATATGTCTTATTTACCTCTGAGCTCAAAATATGTCATGGGAAAATATATTTCACACAACATATGTTGAGCTCACAAGGAAGTAAGATATATTTTGAAAGAAAATGTGGAAAATCTGAAAATTTGTGTACAAAAATAATGGAGAGTTGTCCATGAAATCGGCCATTTTTAAGCCGATGTTGCCAATTTGAGGATCCCCATAGAACGTACAGCGAGACTTTTCAAACTTCCATAACTTTCTTATTTTACAACCGATTTTGATGAAACTTGTTTTTAATTGCTCCTCTCATTATGCTCTGTCATATAAAAGTAATTACTTCCTTCGGTATTGGTTTCCTTTAATGATATCAACATGAAGAGGATTGCATCAAGGTTGTGAAGTATGATTACTTTCGTTTAAAGACCTACTCATTAACCCTATTCAGACTGGGGGGGGGGGTCAATTTGACCCCCCCTGAAAAAAATCCGCGACTGCCGCACAACCGCTGCGAATCGCAACCTGGTGCTTTATGACTTTTTTCTTTCAAGTGTCCCGCAACTTTTGACACCAAGTTCGAAAAAATCGGAAACTCCGTTGTTGCGTTACACAACATTATGTAATCGCATGTCAGGCCAAAATTGAACGAAAATCGTCATTTTGCATGCGTTTGTGTACAAAATACTGCTTTTTTCTAAATTGCTTTATAACACTGATAATTGTGTCTCCTGAGCCTTTTGATTAATTAAATTGGTCTTTATATTGCTCAAAATACATTTCTCAAGCATAAAAAATTACAAAAACAAAGAAATACATAAGAAATAAAAACAATAGAATACATAAGAAATTCATAAAACAATAGAATACAAAAGAATTAATTTGAAATTTCTGAATTTGTCAATTCAATGCTGTTGTCTATGCTACTCAGCAACTTTTAGAAAAAATTTGGGCTTCATAACTATATTTATTAATGAAATATTAACGATTTCAATAAAAAAGCATCTAATTTGCATACGTGAGTATGCATAAATTAGCATAAATTAAATATGTGAAATTTTTTTTCAAAAAAAACATATCAGCGACACCCTTTACATGTGCAGCAACGTTCGTGCAAAATTTCACGGCAATCGGACCATCCGCGGCCGAGATCTCAGGGGGGGGTCAAATTGACCCCCCCCCCCCAGTCAAAATCTCCTCTTGAACATGCCAGTCTGAATAGGGTTAATACACAATGTTTGATGATTTGAATTTTGATGATCTGAATTTTAAAAAAGAATTTTAAACATTTTTTTATATGTTAATGCAAAAATGAGTGAAATAAACCATCAGTATTAAAAATGGGTGATCCTTTTTATCCATCTGGCATATATGCGGGCCTAGTACGCAATGGGTTAATGGTGATAATGATTTATTGAAAGGTAGTCTTATGTACATGTACTTGGCTGACTTGAACAAGACTACAAGTATATTTTATTTTGGTGGGTTCTCTCTATTTTCTGAAACTAATGCTGTGAAATACTAATTTTTTCAAAATGAATAAAATATTACCAAGTTAAATATTATATTAGAGTAAAGCTATCCTGTGCAGAAAACCTGCATTTTGTAGACCATTAAAGTTAAAATGTATGTTTTATATGAAGAACAAAATTTGAATGTGAAATCTTTTATTTTATGTTCATGTAGATGATATTGATATAGAGCTGCGATTGGAGCGGTTTGAGGACCTAATGGACAGGCGCCCTCTATTGTTGAATAGTGTCCTCCTACGGCAGAACCCCCACAATGTTCATGAATGGCACAAGAGAGCTAAACTCTTTGAAGGAAAGCCTAAAGAAGTAAGTAAATGCTTCCTTTTTTTTTAAAATCATGATCTGTTATGGGAAGAAGATAATGGCCTGTAATACCCAGTCACTGCATCTGTGGTTTAGTCTGGTGAATTTATTACATATAGATTTGATTCTTAATCTGCTACCCACTTTTCTCTCTTCTAAAATTTATCCCTTCTCTAAGAAGTAATTTTGATTGACCTATTTATGCCTGCTTTTCATAAATTACTGTCCTGTTTTATTTGTCTATTTTCTTTCTTCTAATATATTCTTTCACTCACTAATATAACACTCAGCTATTAAATAAACCTTGTTTTTTAGGAGGCTGTTCTAATAGTATGTCCTATAACAGATTATTTATTTTAAAGCCCCTTCACACTTTTTTTTTTAATCAAGCAGAAACAGAATTAAGAATCTTCTAAATTCTCTCCTCATTTGGTGGGGCAAAAAAAAAAATCAACACTTACACAGAGACTGTTCAGACAGTGCCTCTTATTCATATGTTTTCTTGTTTCTCTTGTTCTAGGTGATCAACACTTACATTGAGTCTGCTCAGACAGTGTCTCTTATTTATATGTTTTCTTGTTTCTCTTGTTCAAGGTAATCAACACTTACACTGAGGCTGTTCGGACTGTGTCTCTTATTTATATGTTTTCTTGTTTCTCTTGTTCTAGGTGATCAACACTTACACGAGGCTTTGTTCGGATCTGTGTCTCTTATTTATATGTTTTCTTGTTTCTCTTGTTCTAGGTGATCAACACTTACACTGAGGCTGTTCGGACTGTGTCTCTTATTGATATGTTTTCTTGTTTATCTTGTTCTAGGAAATCGACACTTACACTGAGACTGTTCAGACAGTGTCTCTTATTTATATGTTTTGTTGTTTATCTTGTTCTACTCTTACACTTAGTCTGTTCAGACAGTGTCTCTTATTTGTATGTTTTCTTGTTTATCTTGTTCTAGGTGATCAACACTTACACTCAGACTGTGAAGACAGTGTCTCTTATTTGTATGTTTTGTTGTTTATCTTGTTCTACTCTTACACTTAGTCTGTTCAGACAGTGTCTCTTATTTGTATGTTTTGTTGTTTATCTTGTTCTACTCTTACACTTAGTCTGTTCAGACAGTGTCTCTTATTTGTATGTTTTGTTGTTTATCTTGTTCTAGATGATCAACACTTATACTGAGACTGTGTCTCTTATTTGTATGTTTTGTTGTTTATCTTGTTAACGGTAATCAGTACTTACACTGAGTCTGTTCAGACAGTGTCTCTTATTTATATGTTTTCTTGTTTCTATTGTTCTATGAAATCAACACTTACACTGAGTCTGTTCAGACAGTGTTTCTTATTTATGTTTTCTTGTTTATCTTACTCAAGGTAATCAACACTTACACCGAGGCTGTTCAGACGGTGACCCCTCAGCTGGCGACGGGAAAGCTTCACACTCTGTGGGTGGAGTTTGCCAAATTCTATGAGAAGCATGGGCAGATCATGGAGGTAAGATTCATAAATTCTATGCTTATCCCAGAAATTTTATAATTTGTACAAAATATACATAAATGATTTGATCCTAAGATATATGTTTTAGAATTGAAGTGAAAATCCTATTGTGGTGAACAAAATCATTATGAGCTTTCTAAATATTTTTATGTAATTTGAATGTATGAAGGATGTTGTCAGAAAATTGAAAGCTTTATATAGAACTCCTCTTTTTTTATTGCTTACACTTTCAGCATGGTATTGCTTTATATTAAATTTAAAGTCCCAGACCGGACCGACTAATGAAATAGCCAAAAACGAAAGCTAATATGCTATATAATACAACAGTTCCAAATTAAGGCGTTTTTATTGTCCATCTAGAAAGTATTTAATTAAAAAGATGACCGAACCTCAACCAGGCCACCCCTCCCGAATACTTGTAAAATTGCCCCTAATTTAAAAGTGCGAGTGATGACGTCATAAAATGTTAATGGAATGCTACAGCAGTCCTGTGGCCAGGCATGATTGACTTTCCCCTTTCATTTCATAACAATAGAATTCTAGCTCACAGGGCGTCTATTGTCCTGACATATCAATAGAAACGTGTTTTCTAAAGGCGAAACGCAATCATGCCTAGCCGCAGGACTGCTGTAGCACTCCATTAACATTTTTTGACGTCATCACTCGCACTTTTAAATTAGGGGTAATTTTACAAGTATTCGGGAGGGGTGGCCTGGTTGAGGTTCGGTCATCTTTTTAATTAAATACTTTCTAGATGGACAATAAAAACGCCTTAATTTGGAATTGTCGTATTATATAGCATATTAGCTTTCGTTTTTGGCTATTTCATTTGTCGGTCCGGTCTAGGACTTTAAGCATTTAACACAAGGTATTGGGATGGTATAACGTTTTCAGACATTACAGTGTCTGAACAACGTCTTATGTGTGTCTAATAACAAAGAGTACAGTGAGTTATTCATATTGAAATTCTATGGGCATATGTGGATGTGATATGAGGTTTGGTAGGGATGGGTATGTGAGTGTGGATGTACATGTATAATTGTGTGGATTGAGTGTTTGTGTTCATATAAATATTGCATGGTCTGGCCTTCAGTATTGAAAAGTATATGAAAAGTATATGAATCAACCAATGAAAATGCTGTTCTGTTCACTTAGGCTACAGAAGTTCAAAGGGAATTTCATTATTTATGTACGAATATGTTTATGAAGAACAATGATATGCTTTCAAAACTTATGGTAGTCGCATTGGCATTCAAAGCTAACCTAAGGACCCAAGCAAAAAAAAAAAAAAATTTCATTTTCAAAAAAAAAAATCAATGCAGTGCTGCTCAAGTAATTGTTAATTTTATATTGATATAATAATAATAGTGATTAAGGACGTTCATGGCACTAGCTCAGCAATACATATGGGCAATTCCACGGTAACGACGTACGCCCCAAAACCACCTCCACAGCCGCCAGACTATTTCTTAACCTATCTTCTTTGAAATTATTAAGTTACAAATCCAACTAAGAAAATACTGAAGTACTTCAAATAAAGAGGTGGTATGACAGAACATAGTTAGTGTAAAGACAAGGCGTTGTATTAAACAAAATTCCACCTCAATTCATGCAAATTTCATGAAACGCAAGCCAAAAACGTGTCATGAGTAACATGACTGTTACGGAGAAAACGGACATCGCAAAATCGGGTGTTTGCTCAAATTCTCAAATCTACTCAATGTCCACGAAAACGGTTATAATAATAAAGATTTATATGACATATTCTAGGTCTATATAACAGATTTCGAAACAAAAATAAGAAGAGATTTTCTAATTTTTGTTAGTGCTGGGGAAGACTTTGTGAAGACATGTCAGGTAACTGACGTTACGTAACTGATCTTTTACCCTTACATTCTTTCATAGACTTTACACATGTAAATCCCAATTTTTTGTTCGATCCAAATATTTTGTTTTCCTGGCTTTGAGACTTGATGTGTTTTGATATGATATCATACCTATGTTCCGCTAGGCAAAAGATTGGCCAAATAAGACCAGTAATGTAATCTTTTCCTATATTTTAGGCTAAAATTTCATGTGAATATCGACACGTTGTACACACTACATTCATAGGGTTGTACAGAATATTTTAAATTTTTTCTATTACTACTTCATTAACATCACTAATATTGAGATATGGTTACGTATTAAGATTCAGCAAAACTAACTTAAAAATAGCCTTAATTTGTGAAATGAAATTCCCTAAATACACGCTCAGCCTGTCACCACACCATGTATTATTACCGTGTAGACTTGCCCATGTGAATACATTGACAGAATTGCGGTTAACCACAATCAATTATGTTCGCATTAAAACTCAAAAATACCTCACAACCCAAAAAGCCCACAACCCGCAGACCGCCCCCAGATAGAAATTTGGCTTCACATCCCCACTTTTACAAATCTTTTAAACAGTGCTCTGTCAAAAGTCACAATTACAAAAATCCAGAATATCCCACAAAAGAAAGCCCGATGATACAGTAATTATCAATTTAAACTTCAATTCTTAGTAACCACAATTATAATGAGAATTCAATAATACAAACTTTCAGACTATATAAAAAAGCATGAGCTCATTGAAAATTTTGTCTGAAGAACAATTCCCGCCATGGGGAGTATTAACTAAGCCAATCAAAAATACCGGAAAGCTATCAGAAAATGTGTGATTCTGGCTTGTTCTATCACAAATCGCGTACATCTTTTAAGCAGATAGCACAGGAACACTACATGAAACTAAAGCAAAAACGTTTTTGATCATACCTTATTCTACCTTGTTATTACTAAACCTAATATACTATCATCAACTCATTTACAATGTATTACATAAAAATAAGAAAAGAGCAGATATCTTTAGAATCCACACCCCACAACCCAACCACTATAATGAATTATAACACCTTTATCAATACACATCATAACATTAAACTTGTTGGTACTGATTCCAAATACAGACATATCTAGCAATGGATCCTGATCACATCAAGAGATTAATTACTGAAAATCAAGTAGAATTGGAGGCTTTAGGGTCTCACGATAGAACATGTACCACGACATGGCTTTTCCTACCTTATCATTAAAAAGAAGCAGTTTACCATTGACACATACAGTCTCTTTATCGCTAGATGATTAGTTAATATCACATGAGATAATTACTTCAGCATACATTTAAGGTGTACAAACTTGCATAATTTTTTTTAAAGAACGACTTAATTCGCATCATGGTAACTGACGATTACACCAGGTCATGTGTAACTGACGTTACACAAATTCAGCTGTCAATTCTTGACTTGATTGTATGGTTGAATTCCTTCGCTTTGCTTTAGATAATAATGAAGATGCAGTCATACATTTCAGATAATCTTAATTGGCCATAGTTGATACTTTCTTTCGTTGTGGAAAAATAAACAAGTCATGTTTTCCGCGGTAACTGCACCGTTACATCCCAAAATGAGAATCAAGCGTAATTTAAACTCTACAAGCTTTTTCCAAAGTCCAATAGAAACCACAATTATTTTTCGAAAATTACAGTTTTAGATACAAGTGTCTTTCAAACACTTTATCCTGTGAAACCATTATCTGAATGACGCACGTTTCTAAAAAGTTAGGGAAGGAAAATGAAAATGATTTTTATGTAACATATACCCTATTTCTTATACCAACAAAACTCTATTGTAATATTCGGCCATTTGTCTAGAAGGTGAAAATGGCCGAACCATGGGTAAAAATTTATTGATTCTTTACGAACTTCACAACTCATGTATTATTATCTGAAAATCAAAATTATTTTAACCAAATATCATTTTGAATTTCTGGCACCCTTGTCCGGATTTCTGTGGAATTGCCCATATGCACTTGACTCCATTGGATTTTTACAAGGTGGCTTTGTAATGTACAAAGTCCCCCTTTTCTGTGTAATGCATGTAGGGGAGAGCGTGGTTATATGGAACATTTTTCACAAAAATGGCCGTAAAACAAAAGCGGATTTATTTCAAGAAACAATAAACAATCAGCTTGAGTGTATATATGTATGCTACAAATGTACCCCATAAAATTCTTAAACTTAGTGGTGGTTCCGGAAAAAATCCATCTTCAACAAGACCATGTCAAGTGTTCCAACTAACCCCATACACGGGGTTAGTTGGAACAAGGTATGGGGTAAGTTGAAACATTGTGCATGGTATCTTTAGAATTCTATTTAAACTACCTACAACATTATGGCATGGGTTCAGCTAACTTGCTTTATTGATTCCAATTAAAATATTAAAGATTGGTGTTCAATTTTTTTTCTTCATGTTTTATTACACTTGATTGCATCCACTCACATACAAATATTCTGAAGTCCTGTAAAGTAGCATTCTGCCATATATTTTGTTTAAATCAAAATACAATTGTCCATTGTGCACTAATATACATGTACATGTAAAGGAATATTTTGAAACACTTCATTGAATTATATGAATTATATTTTTTCATTCAGCTGAAACCTATTTACTAAGTACATGTTCCAACTAACCCCGTTCAAAATGTTCCAACTAACCCCAGAGGCCCATTTGACATTTGTAAGCTCACAGTACAAAAGATGGACAACAAAATGCCAAATATTTAACCTTGTCTGGACAACTTAATTTATGATCTTCTCTGAGATAATAAAATATTTTGTAAAAGTGACAAAATTTACTCAGAAGGTGAAAAAACAAACTTTGCTTTCACGAGGCTTGAAGCATGTGTGCTGTCTAAAATGTGGTTGATGGTAGTTGCTAATAGCAACAACCTGAGGGTAGATTTGCATAATTATATTTATAGTCATTAAAGAAAATTACAATGTTTCAACTAACCCCGTGTTCCAACTAACCCCACTCTCCCCTATATGTCGAATAAAAAATATGTAAACTTATGCAAGGTTATAAAGAAAAAAATATTAATTGAATGCTGGCCGATGAGATGTCACAAGAAAAAAATTGTAAGAAAGTGTCATACATTTTTTAATGTAATTTTTATGCAACTTTAATTCTCTGTACCAAGAGGGTATAAAAATAGAAGATTTTATCCAGTCTGAAACCTGCCATGTTAAATTGAATTTGTATATGGAACGTCTGTAAATTTCCTGCATTACTACTGTACATGTACAGTCTGTGTCAAATAAAATGGTACAAGTGGAAACCATTTTTTTATAATATGAAGATTGATCACAATCTGGTATTGTTTGGTATGTTCATCACATTTGGTGCTGTAATTTTTGAGATATTTTGAGTTTTCTGCAATCAAGGAAATCAATTTTTCACGCCATCCCATGCCTTTGTGTACAAATGTAGGTTTCGCATAAAGGCCATGAATTCAGCGCTCCAGGACAATAGAAGTGCATAATTTCGATTTGTTCCTTGTCGCACTGAATTTAGCATAACTTTTGTTTTAAAAAGCAAATGATAGGAACAAAGCGCATCAGCAAGAATAATTTTTTTGGCTTTAATTTGGTACCACATACACACATCACTTAAAAAGATTTCACACCTAAATTATTTTTTCCCCGACTGTACCATTTTTTTTTTACACAGACTGAATATCAAGGCGGTGAAATTAAAGTGCAAACAGAGCCACACTTTTCTCTGTATATTTACCATTATAAAGCACAGTGAAGCATGATTTCATTAGGCCATTTGATATACAAAATTGAATTAAGAAAACCAAGAGGTAGCCACCACTTTCCTTAAAATCTGGAGGAAAATTAACAAATTGTCATCTAGAAATTCTTTTGAAAATAAGATAAAGCAAGTGCCCTGCCTTCATCATAGGTTGTCTGGCAGAAAAACATGTAAAAGACATTAGGCTTTTAGGCA
Source organism: Paracentrotus lividus (assembly GCA_940671915.1). Lineage (NCBI taxonomy): Eukaryota > Metazoa > Echinodermata > Echinoidea > Camarodonta > Echinidae > Paracentrotus > Paracentrotus lividus. The sequence continues at coordinate 7,667,638 of CALNVZ010000649.1, read as the reverse complement.
TTATAGTCAGAATTATGCGAAAAGGTGCATGATTTAATTATACCTTTTCATAACAGATATGGAAAAAGAGGTCAAGTAATTAAACAAATTCTATACTTGTTGTGTACTAAGCCCGCATAAATGCGGAAAGGAAACTCAAAGAACACACCTGGTTTTGATGGTTTATTTAACTCATTATTGCATGTAAAACTGAAAACATTGTATAATTCAAATTATTAGACATTGATATATTAATGAGTGTCTTTGTTTCAGCTTTGAATAATTTGTGGCAACCATGCTTGACAACCACGATTCTATCGGCTTCGAAAAAATTCACAGTATGCAACAGGTTAAATTAAAGAGAATCAGGTAAGAGAAACTTAGCCCTATCCCAATGTCCAATGAAGTGGAAATAGGATCCGGGGGGGGGGGGGATCAACATGTGCTTTGTTGAAAATTGCCCCTGACTTGATAAGTTATTCTTTCCTGTCAAAGCTTTCTATTGACACACGATATGAATTTCTTTGGTACAACTTTACCTTTCTTTAGACACACGAACACAGATTAATATAAAAACTGAACAGACTACAGGCAATACGGCGTAAATGCAATATTTAATTAGCAGATGAGCACACAAGTCAATACAGTAATCAATCGGAAGCTGCACATGAATCAGGTATCTGATCTACTAAAGCAAACATGGCATGTCATTGTCAGTCTGGCGATATTAAATCCAGAGAGATTTGAGAGCACACAATCTACTTTTAGGGGCCATGTACAGAGTATTCTATGTGCCTGGTAGCATAATAGGAATAGAATATTAAATGACAATGTTAATGATAGAACAGGATGACAAAGATTGACTTTCTTTGCTTGGCTTTGTGATGCTACTGGCACAAGCCCTCTCGATATTGTCTGCCAATGGCTATAGTATGTTTACAAGCAGAACAAAGAATATACTGACAAGACACATCAAGTGACTGATTGATTGAAAAAAAACAATTGAGATCCATAATAATTATTAACAAGTAATCAGAACAGGTCACAGCTTTGCATTTACTTAATTGAAATCATTAGACATCAAGCTAAAACAGACTGATAAGTGTGGTGATTTTATGTCCAAATTATATTATATTTTTATGCAGAATTTATAATGTACAGAATTCCACCAATTACAGAATGAGAAAATGGTCATGTGTTATGAACTCGCCACCCAAAATGGGTGGTGCTGTTACGCTTTTTGCTATTTTTCAGCATTAATTTGTTCATATTTTCCAAAGTAAGAAAGTTTATGTAACAAATTTGATCTCATTTTAAAGCTATATTACTGTGTTTGCTCCCTGTGTAGTTTCATTGTTCTAGGTCACGTTCTGGTGGACTTAAGTTGAGGACAGTAGGGGTGGTGCCGGAAGCGGCGCCGCCTGTACAAAGTCAATGGGAAATTTTACATTTTGTGGTTGATTTGGGGAAAACTTGATTTTTTCTGCCAAATTTTGGCTTATGACTGTAAATTTGGTACCAAACTGAACTGAACAATAGGTTTGATGTCACAATAGTACCCAGGAAGACCCAACAATCATTATTTGACTTAAAAATGCAATGCCTCCTGTACAAAGTCATTAGGAATGAGAGATATTGCAGTACCATTGGGGAAACTGCAATATCTCTGCCAAATTTTAGCCTATTTTTGTAAATTTTGCACCAAATTGAAGCTTATAAACTGCTTTATACCATCATATCACTTAAACAATATGTTTGATGGTGCAACATTACTTGGCAGGACTCAACCCCCTCATGAATTTGAAAAAGTCTATATTTTCGGGGCTAAATTTCAGATCTTTATATTTTTCAATTTAAAATTGTAAACCACAATGAATTATACCTCATTTGAAAGGTCTGAATATTCTCTATCATAATATAATAATATCATTACTATTTGGCTGATAACAGATGACTTGATGATACAAAATGAAAATTTAAAAAGAAAATCAAAATTTCCTGAAAATTTTCAGACTAACTTTTTTATCTTGCACCTGGTATAATTTTTCAATGCAGATTTAGATTCCTTGATGAATTTCCTTCCAGAAAATGTATAGTTTTGATATAGTAGGGTGTATACTTTTCGAGATACAGGTCTTTGAAGTGAAAAACGTTCTGTTTGTAGTCAAATTGGCATGTAACGCAAAAGGCGGCGAACTTATAACACACGGCCAAATGTACATGTACATGGCACACGACCTTGTACGATGTACAGACAGATGTTAGGAAAGACCATCTTTAATGCGTAAGCAGGGTAAATACGCTTTGGATTAAGTGATGGAGGAGGAGAGGGGGGGGGTGTTCATATTTTTTGGTGCAAAGCAAGAGCTTGGAATGGCTCCACCAAGTTTTGACGAAGATCACAGTTTGTGAAGAAGGATCTGAAATCCTTAAGTCTCCACCAGTAGACCAGAATGTTACCGAACCAATCCGCAATGTATACAATCTCTATGGAGTATAGCACGGGTAATCGAGGGCAGTGCTTCTGTTCTGCTAAGTGAGACATAGTAGAGTAGACATGCATGCCCGAGATACAAGCAAAACCCAAGAGATTTGTTCCATACAGCAGCCCCAACGTGCGCATGATCTGGCGATTCTCATCTTGCCGCGCTTGTGTGAGTGTGGCAGATCTCTTCGAGATGGCAGTGAATGTGAAGACGTAACATAAACCTGTTGCCACGGTGACCAAGAGGTTAATTGCTACGACGAGTATGATGAGCCCTGGTGAGTCGTCCCGATATGTAGTATATCCTGTACCCATCACAACAGTCAAGATCCATATGATGATGCAGGTTGCTAAGCAACGGGGTGTGGTGATGATGCCACTTACACCAAAAGGGTCTACAGAGATTGTGATGAGCTGGTAGACAGCTACTAAGAGAATGCTGATGTTTGACATTGTACTTGAGATGCATATATTCCAGTTGTAGAAGTAATCTTCAATTTCACGCTGAAAATTTCGGTGAAAGAACAAAGTGAAGTGATGATTTAAACCCTGGTATAAACGACACATCTACTTCTTTTTTTTACCAAACGCAGGTCAAGTCTTTCCCTTGATGCCACAATGTACTTTTAAAGCATTAAGCATTTGATTGTTATCCTGGTTGTTTCCTTAAACCGATGACCCTCTAGGACAGTTATCTTTTAGCCTCAAGAAGAAAAAAAATCATTCAGTAATGACCAATTCAATTTCTGTTGTAAAAAATTTATAGAAAAATGTAATTTGTGCTTCAAAAATATGTAAAACAATGATCAGAAACCTTTAAACCAGTGGTCTGTTTCACAAAGAGTTAAGTTTAAATTATTTACGGTTACATTTAACTTCCTAGTTCGTGCTTTATTATGCACCACCTCACTAGTGATATCAAGCTCAGGGGATGCATGCTATTGAGAAGTCTATCAATGAGATAATTTTGTTGAATACTGCATGTGCTTGGAATTTAAAGTGTGATTTTAAAGTCCAATGTCACTCTTTTTTAAACAACCCTCCGCATGGGATGCGAAACAGTTAATGGACGATTCTGTGCTTTTGTTGTTTTTGTCTCTTTGTTTTTTCTGTTATTTTTGTGTCATGTACGACACAGTACTATCTTATTTCAGTTGTAAAGGGTGTGTAATCGAGTCAAGTAAAGTTTTGGTTCTTGTGCCCCTTTTGGTACTACTTGAGGATCACCATCAATCAAGATAATATTCTTCTATTTTCATGTCAAAAAGATGAAAAATATTGTACATACACTGCATAGAATCGCCCTTAAATGTTAACATTTTAGATACAGTAATTGAGTTTTTATTCACCTTATTACGTAGCATAGTTTCATACAAGATATCTGAGATGGGGTAGGTTAGGATCCCTTGCAGGTCAGCTAGGAGAAGGTTGATAGGAAAGATATACTGCTGTCTGTGAAGCTTCTGATGGCAGACAATAGGGACCAAAGTCACGATCTTCAAGACAAGCATTATCGCAAGAATACACTGGCGGAACCTTAGCAAGTCCTCATAATCGTTTGGGTTGCATGTTGATGTACTGTTTATGAGCACCGTGAGTGCTGTGGAGTCTTCCATGGATGATCGTTGACAGTTCAGTGTTTCTTTAGTAAATACTCTGTCCATGAGAGGCCGAAGTGAAATGCAACCTGAAGCCAACCGTGAGAGAGATTTCAAACTAGAAATATTGTCTTCAGGGAAATGCTCCTCAGCTTCGTGAATCTGAATATTTTGATGTATTGCACAAAGATTTCCACTTTAAATTGTAACCAATGATTGTTCAAACTCAAACCATAGTTCTCTTACTTGTGGATAATACTGCACCTTTCAGCTTCCAGCTTCTAGAATGTGAATATTTCCATGTACATGTATTGCACAAATATTTTCACTTTAAATTGTATTGTTCAAACTCAAATCAGAGTTCTCTTATCTGTGGATAATACTGCACCTTTCAGCTTCCAGCTTCTAGAATGTGAATATTTCTATGTTTTGCACAAATATTTTCACTTTAATTTTTAACCAATAATTGTTCAAACTCAAATCAGAGTTCTCTTCTCTGTAGATAATACTGCACCTTTCAGCTTCCAGCTTCTAGAATGTGAATATTTCCATGCATTGCACAAATATTTTCACTTTAAATTGTAACCAATAATTGTTCAAACTCAAATCGGAGTTCTCTTATCTGTGGATAATACTGCACCTTTCAGCTTCCAGCTTCTAGAATGTGAATATTTCCATGTATTGCACAAAGATTTCGAATTCATATTGTAACTATTGCAAAAGTGTTTAAACTCAAATTAAGGTTCTCTTGTCCATGAATGATATTGCACCTTTCAGCTTCCAAATTGAGAGTTGACATATAAATAGTTATTTATACAAATTTCCAGAGTCCTTCCTGCAAAAATTTCCACTCCAAATTAGGCTACTTTAATAAAAGATCACAATGTCGCGAAATTGTCCAACTGTGAAATTCCCCAACCAGTCCAAAATTGCTAAAAACATTTGCTTAAATATACAGTAAATCCTTCAAAGACAGTGCTACTCCAAAAATGCTATGTGGTAATGAAACCTGCTACATGTAGACTAACTGGGAGAACTTATGATATTTGATACCATTACCAGAAACAGGGAAAGTAATTATAAAAAAAGAGAGGAAAAAGTTACTTTTCCACTGGGCTATTGGTGCAGAATATTACTTGATTCCATTAATTGTCCATGATATGTAATACATGTACTCCTCTTTCCAAAAGTGCTTCTCCTTCACCCTACTATCATATAAACTGGGGTGAAATTAACAAAATTTCACTCAGAAATACTTTTTAAGGTGACTCTGAATGGTGCCTGATTTCATGACATGTGTTAACTTCTTACGTTACTTTCATGATAAAATAGTAAAATGTTTACACCATTCATTAAAAATGGGGCAAAAGATAACCGATACCTTTAGCTTTCATGATAGCACATGAACACAGTTTAAAATCAAGACTGGTCATCCAACAGATTGACATTTATACAATATTTAATCTGCAGATCTGTTAGTGAATCAATAAAAGAATCAATCAAAAGCTGTACATGAATCGGTAATATCTGATCTACTAAGCAAACATAGCATGTAATTGTCAGTCTGGCGATGTTAAATCTAGAAAGATTTGATAGGCCAAAACCTGCCTTTTATGCGCCCATGTACAGAGTAGTCTATGTGCCTGCTTTATAGTGAAACCTGCATAATTATTGAACATGGTACAGTGAATATGAAACAGACATTTATTTAGATTAAGATTATGCATGAATGTGGGCCCAAGTGAAAGTTTCTGATGAAATTACAGAGATTCTGGATTGTAATAATCGCAAAATTGAGATACATTTTGCATGAACACATGGTGTTTTTGATATCAGAATATAATTACAGTTTACTTTTTTTAGTGTAATTCATTACTTATACTTCCGAAGTATACCCTCGATTCCGTCAAAATATCTCTTTTTTAGACCCTGCAAATATGGGATAATCATCTTGATTAGGGGAAACAAGAAATACATTCATTTTGTCTGGTGCACAGCTTGAACAATTGAAAACTTATTTGCTGAACTGGGCTCAAAGTTGGTTTGGAACGGCTCCACATGGTTGGGATGGAGAGGGCATTTTCTGAAATAGGATCTAAAGTCCCTCAATCTCCACCAGTAAACCAGGGTGTTCCCAAACCAGTCCATAATAAATACTATCTCTATGGAGTACACCACATGTACTCGATGACAGTATGTCTGTTCCTCTAAGTGAGACACGATGATGTAACCATGAAGGGCAGCGATACATGCAAAAGCTACTAGGTTCGTCCCGTACACCAACCCCAAAGTGCGCATGATCTGGCGATTCTCGTCTCGGCGTCCTCTCATGATTGCAGCAGACCTCTTTGAGATTGCAGTGAATGTGATAATGTAACATATCCCGGTTGCCAAGGTAACCAGGAAGTTGATTACTATGACAAGGATGAGAAGCACTGGTGTGTCTTCCCTGTAGGTAGTATATCCTGTACCCATCCCAACAGTCAAGATCCAGAAGATGATGCAGGTTGCTAAGCAACGGGGTGTGGTGATGATGCCATTGACACCAAAAGGGTCTATGGAGATTGTGATGAGCTGGTAGACGGCAACTAGAAGGATGGTCATGTTTGACATAGAACTTGAGATGCATATATTCCAGTTGTAGAAGTAATCTTCAATTTCAAGCTGCAAAATACAATTTTAGTTAGATAAAAATGGTTGAAAAGAAGGGTATAATTTTCTAGAACAATCAAAGTTCCTCTTTTTTTATTTTTCAATAATTCTTTGAAACATTGAATGTCCTCTAACACCTTATTACACCTTAAACTTGGACTGGGCACTTAAGTTAGGGTCTGTGTACTATTTCCTATAGATCTACATGTATCTTGATTGATTGATTGGTTTATTTCATCTGACTGCTAAGCCATAACATGCTTATAAGTAAGCAAAAAGGGGTTTGTTGTTTTCAGTCCTATCCGATGGACTTCATCCTGGGGATAATGCCTTAATACCACAGGGCACTAGCACAACGACCTGTTCTCAAACCAGGGATATTTCCGTCAAAAGACCAATCTACCAGTGCTGTTGTACATTCCTACTTCATACAAGCAGTAACATTCTAATGCTGTATAACCCTGGTCGTTTTGAAACCAGTAAACCTATCTAAGTAAGTGTCTGAGTTTAATAAACTGCAAAGTCACACTTACGAAACCTCAAAAAATATTTTTTCACCTTGTTATGAAGCGTAGTTTTGTATAAAATATCTGAGATGGGGTAGGTTAGGATCCCTTGCAGATCAGCTAGGAGAAGGTTGATAGGAAAGATATACTGCTGTCTGTGAAGCTTCTGATGGCAGACAATAGGGACAAGAGTCACAATCTTCAAGACGAGCGTTATCGCAAGAATACATTGGCGGAACCTTAGTAAGGCCACATAGTCGTCCACATTGCAGTCATCCAGACTGCAAGTTGGTGTGGTGTTAATCATCAATGTGGGTGCTGGTGTGTCTTCCATGGTTGATGGGTGAAATTTTCTCTAGCAAGATATTATTAGCGTTAGAGGCCAAAGTGAAAAGGAACTTTTTAAGTTTCTGGTAGAGCCTGAAAAATTCCTCTTTTCTATGAAAGTGTGTCTACTAATAAGATTTTTTGATGGTTGAAAGATTTTCCAGAAAAAAAAAACACTATTTTTTTGTGGATGTAAAGTTCAAATATCTCCATTCATAACAAGGGAGGACACTCTTCCTCGAGCATTTGTCATCTGTTGGAAATTTCTTCATGAAAAGTCACACTTTATGAGAGAGAAAATTAAAGCTTTAGGCTTGACTCATTGGGATGCTTGTAGAGCAGAAATATCACAGAAAAATCTGCATTCCACAAAGATTTTTTGATGACTGAATGTTTTTTGAGAACACTGTCTCCACAAGAAGCAAATTAATTTTAAAATCTGTTGTAGACCTATTAATAGAGTAGGTTGTAGTGTACAAATATTACAGGAAAATCCACAATGATTGTTTCAATGGTACATAGTTTCTTTATCATTTTTACGCAAATTGAAGAAAAAAAATGTCATATTAGCTGATGCATAGAGCTTGCAGAGTAGAAATATCTCCAGCTGACAAGTACATGTTTTCTATGAAGATTTTTTCCTTAGGGAAAACACTTTCTTCAGCTTTAGAGACTATTAATATTTCCATGTGCTGCAAAAAATCACAAAAGCAAAACAGATACAGGATTGTCTAATCCAAAACAGCTGTACTCTGACCAAATTTGAAACTTCAATTCAAGAGTTCAATCCTCTTAGCACAGAGTGCTGCTCCAAAGGCTGCTAAATGTTTTGCGACAATAAAATCAGAGTATAGAGTTGATTTTAGACATTGATGCGTGGACATGATTCCATTGGTGACTGTTGAAAGTGAAGAGTGAGAATTGTATTGACTGCCGACACATTTGCTGATCGTTGCTACACACCAAGCAAGGTCATACTTCCACATAAATGATAAAGTGTTTTCTTCAACATTGCACAAATGAAGAGCTCAGTTCCAAAAGGTACTACATCCACTTTGGATGAAAATTGAGTTATTGATATGACTCCATTATTCAGGTACATGTAGGTACCTTTCTTTGAACAAAAGTTTGAAGAAAAAAAAATGAAAGCAACTGTCAAGAAATTCACTTTCAAATTTCACTTTTCCATAGACACCTGTACAAAATATGGAAAACAAATGCATTTTACTCAGAAGTAACAAAAGTGGATGTAGTACCTTTTGGAAATGACCTCTGCAAATATTCCCCACTAGATTGCAACAAGAAATTTAAAAATAAGCATCCTCGTTTATAGAAACACTTGTTGAATGTGTTACATTGAAATCTGTGGTCACTGTTAATATAAAACCTGGAACAGGACACTGAACACAATCGCTCATCCTTCGTATACCATGCAAGGTCCTCACACAATGTTTTACTGATGTTCCAACAAGATATGTAGCAATTAAACAAATTTGACAGCAGAATAACTTTTTGAAGATGACAGATTGAAATATTTGGTCACTGTATTAAAATCCTAAGCCAAGAGTGAAAATGGATGAACTCTTCACACAATCGCTGTTACTTTGTTTAACAAATTTTGTTAACCAAGTTCATGAAAATTCCTCAATGTTTGATGTTTAAATCTTTTCTTCCTTAATATACAAGTTTCACTGATGTTTAAATCTTTTCTCCTTTAGGATACAAGTCCTACTGATGTTCCAACTAGAAATGAAAAAATGAAACAAGCTCTGTCAAATAATCGCTTTTGGAACGTGTTGAATTGAAATACTCGGTCATAAAAGGGCAGAATAATACAATAACTGCAGCCTTGGCAACTTCATGGTCAAATAAATCGCATCATCTCTGTGATTAGAAATAAATTGAGCAAAATTGTTTGCTGCATGCTTTAAATTAATCCACCACACCGAAGACCTGCTCGCAAACATAACATCAATAGTTGCCCGTTAGCAGGGATATGAAGTTTTCATCATGCGTGATTAGTCCTCCGTAATTGATTCGAGCGCATCATTATTGAGTTAAAACTGGGTTGTCTGGGATTTTTTTTTTTTTTTTTTTTTTTTTTTTTGGGGGGGGGGGTTGAAATGTTATTTAGGTTCCATAGGCAAGTCGCTGTGACAATTACCAGTATTTGCACATGCATGGGGAAAGTGGAATGTCAATTTCGATGTGCTGATTTTATTTGCTTTTCAAAGTGGGGATGGATATATCAAGCAGTAGTAATTTGATTCCATATTAATATTAGGGTTTTAAAATGGGTTCTGGTACCTTTTTATCTAGTAGTACATGTAGGTAAATTAAATTAAATTTATTGTAGAAATTGATTTATGAACATGGTTCCATTGGTGAATGCAAAGTAATGCCTACAGATTAAGTGTTAAAAGTTGGGTTATAACACATGTACAACTAGATATATATATTGGCCACCTACTTGCTTGAATAATTGGATCATGTTTTTGCCTAATTAATTGTTTTTAAAGTCTTCTTTTTTTAATGATTTCAGGCAAAATAACCAAGATTACTTATCTGAACATTAAACAGTTTACTTATGCCTAAAATAATTGATATTGATCAGCGTTGATTCAGTTTTCCATTAGTCTTAACATTTCCAGGTTCCTTTTCATGTAAGTGGAATGGGAATACTCTTACTTTTTCCTTTGCCAAAAGCAAATGTCAATTTTATGTTTGGAGACCTACATATATGTGGACAACTAGGGGAAAATGTGCATTGAGAAAAAAAGATAAAGAAGAAATATGGATAATATATGAACTTCAATTTTTTTTTAAATTGGAGAATATAAATTTTGTGAATATGTGTCTGCTTTCTGTGCAACAGCAGTTCTGTATTGCTAGGGCACAGTATGTGCTCTAATTGTGAGATGTAATTTACACTGTAATTGATTATAATTCAATTTATATCCAGCGTGAATCAGTCTTCCATTAGTCTTAACCTTGCTAGGTACCTTTTAATGTTAGTGGAATAAGAAATGTATTGTTTCTCTCCTCTCACAAAAAAGAAAACCTTATATTTTGAGACCATTAGGAAAAATTGATGTACTGCATGTTCAAAATTTTTTTTAAACTTTCGATATAGATTGTCAATACAGGATGTTTGTATTACGCAGTATGAGCTCTAATTATGAGAAAAATGATTGATTACAGTGCAGCCTATATTCAACATTAATTCATTCTTCCATTAGTCAGTGGAATAGGAAATGTATTCTTTCTCTCTTCTCACAAAAAAGAAAATTTGTTCTATGTTTGGAGACCTTATATTTTAAGACCATTAGGGGGAAAAAAAATTATGTATTGCATGTTCACATTAAAAAAAAAAAGTGATATAAATTGATACATGATGTATATTATCACATGCTCTAATTATGAGAAAATTGATTTATTTCAGTGCAGCCTATATTCAACATTAATTCATTCTTCCATTAGTTTTAACCTTGCCAGGTACCTTTTCTTGTCAGTGGAATAGGAAATGTGTTCTTTCTCTCCTCTCACAAAAATGAATAATTATTCTATGTTTGGAGACCTTAAATTTTAAGACCATTACGAAAAAAATTATGTACTGCATGTTCACATTAAAAAAATTGTGATATAAATTGATACATGATGTAATATGTATTACATGCTCTAATTATGAGAAAAACGATTTATTACAGTGCAGCCTATATTCAACATTAATTCATTCTTCCATTAGTTTTAACCTTTGCCAGGTACCTTTTCATGTTAGTGGAATAAGAAATGTATTCTTTCTCTCCTCTCACAAAAAAAGAAAATTTGTTCTATGTTTGGAGACCTTATATTTTAAGACCATTAGGGAAAAAAAATTGATGTACTGCATGTTCACATTAAAAAAAAAAAACTGTGATATAAATTGATACATGATGATATATATGTATTACATGCTCTAATTATGAGAAAAAAGATTTATTACAGTGCAGCCTACATGTATATTCAACATTAATTCATTCTTTCATTAGTTTTAACCTTGCCAGGTACCTTTTCTTGTCAGTGGAATAGGAAATGTGTTCTTTCTCTCCTCTCACAAAAATGAATAATTATTCTATGTTTGGAGACCTTATATTTTAAGACCATTAGGAAAAAAAAATATGTACTGCATGTTCACATTAAAAAAAAAATTGTGATATAAATTGATACATGATGTATATGTATTACATGCTCTAATCATGAAAAAAAAAACCGATTTATTACAGTGCAGCCTATATTCAACATTAATTCATTCTTCCATTAGTTTCAACCTTGCCGGGTACCTTTTCTTGTCAGTGGAATAGGAAATGTGTTCTTTCTCTCCTCTCACAAAAGTGACTAATTATTCTATGTCTGGAGACCTTGTATTTGAAGACCATTAGGAAAAAAACTGATGTACTGCATGTTCACAATTTTTTTTTTTTTAATTGTGATATAAATTGTTAGATACATTTATTGCTTTAAAATCGAATACTGCTTCTACACAGAATTCATTTTGTTATTATTCTTTGAATTGGCATCATAAAATCAAATATTCTTTATCTTTCTTCTTCATATGGAGCAAAATGATACCAAACCTTAATGGCTTAATGTATGTAAAGATTTTTTTTTACAGTCTCATCTTAGATCACAGACAAGCTATTTAGATTCAGAATTCAATAGTGGAAGAAATTTATATGTTTGTCAATTTGAAGAGGAAAATTTCAGTAATTTGACCCTTGGAACACATCTTTCTTTGTTTACACCCTTTGGAATTGTCCTGTTGTTTGATGTGAATGAAGACCAATGTGAATGTTTTATATGTATCATGAACTGTAACAGGCTAAAATAATCTTTGAGAAAGGTGTTTAATTGGAATACTAAAGTACATGAAATTAGATGAACTGGCATGTGTCTTGTATGAATGATGAGGGTCTAGTTTGAATAGCCACATACGGTTTGAAGGGGAGTTGTTTAAGGGTGCTATCTCACTTCGCGGAAACAAAACTGAGACAGATTTGCCAACATGGCATTGTCTCCTCTTTTTCCGTGATGAAATCATTTGTCCCACGTACAAAAGGTTATGTGGTACAATGGACGGATTAGCCAGCATGCCATTGTACTAGATCTTTCTCCTGTAGCACACAAAAATCTGTTGAGGAGACAGATATAGTGCAATGCCATGCGGGCAAATCTGTCTCAATTATATTTCTGCGAAGTGAGATAGCACCCTTAATGAATGGATGGGGTCTGATGTGAATGGATGGTGCTTGATCTGAATTGATTGGGTGTGGGGTGAATGAATTGTTATGGTGTGAATGGATTGGTATGTGTGAATGGTTGGGTCTGGTGTGAATGGTTGCGGTCTTGTGTGAATGGATTGGTCTGATGTGAATGGTTGGAGTTCAGTTTGAATGGTTGGGGTTTGGTGTGAATGAATGGGTCTGGTGTGAATGAATGGGTCTGGTGTGGATGGTTGGGGTTGGGGGATGAATGAATGGGGTCTTATGTGAATGGATGGGGTCGGATGTGAATGGATTGGGTCTGATGTGAATGGATGGGATCTTATTTGAATGGTTGGGGTCTGGTGTGAATGGTTGGGGTATGGTGTGAATGGTTGGGGTCTGGTGTGAATGTATGGGGTCTGGGGTGAATGAATGGATTTGGTGTGAATGGTTAGTGTTTGGTGTGAATGGATGGGGTCTGGTGTGAATGGATGGTGTCTTGTGTGAATGGATTGGTATGTGTGAATGGTTGGGTCTGGTGTGAATGGTTGCAGTCTTGTGTGAATGGATTGGTCTGTTGTGAATGGTTGGAGGTCAGTTTGAATGGTTGGGGTTTGGTGTGAATGAATGGGTCTGGTGTGGATGGTTGGGGTTGGGGGATGAATGAATGGGTCTTATGTGAATGGATGGGGTCGGATGTGAATGGATTGGGTCTGATGTGAATGGATGGGATCTTATGTGAATGGTTGGGGTCTGGTGTGAATGGTTGGGGTATTGTGTGAATGGTTGGGGTCTGGTGTGAATGTATGGGGTCTGGGGTGAATGAATGGATTTGGTGTAGATGGTTGGGGTTTGGGGATGAATGGGTGGGTCTGTTGTGAATGGTTGGGGTTTGGTGTGAATGGTTAGGGTCTGATGTAAATTAATGGGGACTTGTGTGAATGGATCGGTCTGTTGTGAATGGATGATACTTGGAGAGAATGATCAGAGTTTTGTGTGATTACCCAGAAAGTTTTTGTTTTAATGTTCAATATTGAATTTATTTTTGACCTCTTTACAGGCCAGGGTGATCTTTGAGAAAGGAACCAAAGTAGAATACATGAAAGTAGATGAACTGGCTGGAGTCTGGTGTGAATGGACAGAAATGGAGATAAGACACGAGTAAGCAATGCTCCTAATGTAACATTCTGTATTCTATTCCTTCACATTGTTAGTTTTTTTTTTTTTTTTTTTTTTTTTTTTTTTTTTTTTTTTTTTGCTTTTGTTTTGTTTTGTTTTTTGCTTTTGCTTTATTGTCATGAATAAGAATAGGCCAGTCATAAAATTTTCTGGTCTTCCAAAGATCAGATTTATACATTTGCATGAAAGTGAGCACATCAATAAGCAAATTCAACAAAAGAGCTTAAATTGGAATGAAGAATAGCTTTCTCTGAATAGATTGTATTGATACATGTAGTTTTTGTTCTTATTCCCTCAGCATAATGATAAAGTGAGAAGATGTAAAGCATGAGATATCATTAGAAAGCTTGGAAACTCTGAGAAAAAACATGAAAACAAGGAATTAATTCTGGCGACTTGTTGGTGGCTAACAGCAGATGGATCCCATACATGTTATGTGATATGAATAAGAAAAAGCCATTCCCGAAATTTACTTGTCTTTCAAGATTCTGATGTTATTATTTTAAAACCTTGATGTTTTGCTTTTTCAGGAACTATGATGATGCGCTGAAGCTGATGCGTAGAGCTACTGCAGCTCCAAGCAGGAAGGCTGCATACCATGACAAGGTAACACTGTGAATTGCCGCTTGGGCTACAACCATACCCATCTGGTTTCATTTCACATGATCTAGTCTCTTTTCATCTACAACCAATTTGTCTACTTACTGTTTGGTCTATTTGCTACTTGCTAATTTTTACTTCATCCAATACCACTTAGTCTATATGTTTAGATGAATTGGTAATGACCCATATTTTTATTTGATGAAATTGGTTAAAAGTAAGTAGACGGAGGGGCAATTAATAAATCTGGACATTATACTTAATGACAATTAGCCCTTAGTTCGTATTAGACCAAGTGATAATTGAAACAAAAGGTAGCACATCTGTAAACCAAATGGGTTTTAGCCAATATGGTATTAGACAATCAGGGAATTAGACCATCTAATAGTAAGACTGTGTTGCACCGATACCTGCTGATATGTTAAAGGTTTGTGAGTTAGAACAATTTTAGGTGCCTGAAATTTGAAATAAAATCGCAAAATGTAGTTTTCTGGCATTAGACTATGGGATGGTTCCCGATAATGTTGCTAGCTTTCCATTTCCGCGGGGTTGAAAAAATCCACCACGCTCCTGTCATATGAAAATCCGTTTTAAAACATGGCAACATCAATGCGCTATGTTGCGCATCTTCTAATTTGCAATACAGCTAGAAAAAAATTAATAAAATATCACCGCTCACTCCAATCTGACTCGGTTGAATCTACTGGAAAAGGCCGGCATTAACTGTGTGTTTACGTATATTAAAAGCAAATGCACGGCATGTACCCGTCATTGGTCTATGCGGCCTCGTTCAAAACAAATCACATTTCTTTACCCCCTAGCGATAGTTGCGTATGTAAACAAACGAGATCAAACCTCGACGTCTTTGATTCCCAGTGGAAAAAATGAAAGTGATTGTTGAGACAGGATTATTAGGGCCCCAAATTAGTTTTATACTTCTAGTACTATATAGTAAATAATCATAATCATGGATTCTTTACATAAACTTTTCAAAATATGTCCCAACATCAGGAAATATCCAGTCATAACTAGTAGGCCTAACCAAACATTATCAATGATTTGAGAGAACCACAATTTAAGTTCGAATCACTATTGCTAATGAAACAGTAATGAATCTGAACACAACTGAATCAAATTTGTTGCAAGAAAACAGGTGCGGGCTTGGGTCTGGCATTTTGCAACGAAATTAGTACTCCCTCAATTTATTTTCTCCCTATTATAAAGAAAAAAGAGAAATGTGATCATTGTATTCCTTACAGAACTACAAATTTAAACAAATGGTCTCCTTAATTTCCACTCGTTTGAAACGCAACCACACGCTGCTGTCTTTTAATGGCAACTGGAAACAAGTGGCATAAGTCATTTTTAGTTAGTATCTAACTCTATGTGCCCCTCATCATAGGCTAAAATTTCATTTTGCACTCCATTCTTGCTTTATACAGACAGGTTAGGCAGTCGGTATCATGGTTTTGATGAGTAACGTACAAACGAATAAAACCGAACGAGGCTGAGAATGCCTCGTGGCATTGCACGCACTTATTGATAGGTGGTGAAATGTGTAATGCACGCAACAAATGGGGACATTGCCAAGTTGATCGATTTTCGTAATGTTTATTATTCTTAAATTCTATTTTGAATGCTGGTGCAAAATCTCAGATACGGAACATTTAGAATTTGCTTTATATATTATTTTATATATTATCATATCCCTAAAGTGTGGTGGGATGGCTAACCCTGGGAGAAGTCACAATTTGAGCCACCATCCTATAGTCTACATGTTTCTGGTAATGCAAGGGTTAAGGGACAAGCAATCAGAGGGAAAATATAAATTTCTCACTGCACGCATAATCACCATGTATTTTTTGATAACCCCATCGATATACATGTAGAATAAGTGATAGTTTGGAGTGAAGTGCCTATAGGTTATTTATTTCAAAAGTTTAAAGTTAATAATTTAATCTTCCTTTGATGATTCCCACTCCATATTGAATTACAGAGTGAACCTTTGCAGAACAGACTGTATAAGAACTTGAAGCTCCGGTCTGTATAGTCTGATCTGGAAGAATAATGGGAACTGGAAAATAAAATCAAGTATAGAAAAGTCAAGTGCTTGTAGACAAAGTATTTAAATTCAAAGTTTTAAATTTGTATTTAATCTTGCTTTGTTGATCCCCTCTCATATTGCATAACAGAGTGAACCTGTGCAGAATAGATTGTATAAGAACTTGAAGCTCTGGTCTATGTATGCTGATCTGGAGGAGAGCTTTGGAACATTCAAGGTGAGGAAAAGATTTCTTAATAAGTTTTAAAGATTTGGTTTCTTTGGATTTTTACCATACGATGTATGGTTTCTAGCTTTATCTTTATCACAATGCTATGACAATATTGCATTTGTTTAACTGAACTTTGAGAACCAATATGACAAGCAATGTCATGCACACTCCACACCTAATAGAACGAGCACAGCATAATGTTTTCAATTTAACCAGATTTTGTTACTATGAAGTAGATACATGTACCTTTACATTGCCAATTTACTACCTTTAATGCCTCTGCAGAGCGATATATGCGATAAAAAAAATTGAATATTTATCATTACTTCAGAATGATCTTATGACCTTAAACCCTTGTTTGTGATACAACATACCAAGGCTGTGTCTGATCTTACCATTGATCTCCACATTGCCAATTTAGCGCCGTTACTGCCTCAGCAGTAATGTATGACATGAAAGAACTGTAATATTATTATTGTAACTTGAGAAGGATCTTATCATCTTAAAACCATTGTTATTTTATGCAGAGTACCAAGGCTGTGTATGATCGCATCATTGATTTGAGAATAGCCACGCCCCAAATCATCATCAACTATGGCATGTTCCTGGAGGAGAACCAGTACTTTGAGGAGGCTTTTAAGGTTAGTTTCATATTTGAAAGAAAGAAAAAAAAAAAACAATTCGCACAATTTGATCTATGATTGATTGGTGTATTTTGCTCAGCTGGTAAAGAAGCTGTTCTTAGGGCATACAAACGTTTTATGAAGGATGTAAATGTTGGCCCATTTGTCTGCAGACTATAGCTGCTGTTATACTCGCAGTGGCGGATGCAGCAACAGCTCTGTAAAAGGACTTTATTGGCCCTCTTGTCTGGAGGTAATAGCTGCTATTATATCCAGACAGTAGTGCCAATAGAATTATTTGTCAGAACTAATGCTGCATCCGCCACTGTACACATATACATAATGTGTAAAAATGTAAAAATAATAGCTCATCATGCTTTACAAACAAGAATATGCAATTGAGTATAGTAATATGTAGATTAATTACAATTACAAACAAGAATCATATATTTGCTTACTGAAAAGATGCATATGTATGAAGTATATAAAAAAATCATACTGTTGCCAATTTGAAGAAGAACAAGTATTAGATTTAGTTCCTCCATAAGCAATGTATAACATTGTGCATTTCTTTGATCCGTTCCAGGCGTACGAGAAGGGGATAGGTCTGTTCAAATGGCCTAACGTATATGACATCTGGAACACCTACCTCACAAAGTTCATGGAGAGATATGTAAGTCTTATCTTAGGATTATTAATTCAATATGTAAATATGTATACTTGTAGCGGAATTATGAGAATTCTATTTGTATTGTTTAACAACCCAAAAGTTTACCTGCCAAGTGGAGAACCATTTGAAATCATACCATTGATGCCAGTTGTATAATCTGCTCTCTCACATAAAAAATTCTAATCCATCCTGTTCATTCACACAAGTTTTACAGTGACTTCAATGTTTTTATTATGTAAAATAGTGAAAGCTGAGAAATAGATTTATTGTCAGATAAAATGACAGATTTTATTATTAAAGCACCACTGTACCACTGTAGGAGACTGAAGAAAGAGTGGTTGTTTGGCGTTCTTGCCACAAATCATGGTAATTTGAATGTGAAAGAAAGACATATAATAGTTGGACAATGTCTAATAATTAAAATCATTATTTTGTTATTCATTATTTACTTCATTCATAATGAGTAAAATAAAGGGCCGACAACAAGGATGTTCTTTATTTTTTTCATCTGGCATGTATGCAGGCTCAATCCCCAAAGGGTTACAGTTTTCCAACTTAGGCATAGCAAAGAGGAAATAATAAGAAAGAAATTCTATTTGTTCAATCCAAATGTAGGGTGGTAAGAAATTAGAGCGAACCAGGGATCTCTTTGAACAGTGCCTTGAAGACTGCCCTCCTAAGTTTACAAAGAGTAAGTGTCCATCTTTCTTTCTCTACTTTTCCAAATGAAGTATTGTATGTGTAACTATATTCTAATGGCAATCTAACTATGATGGTGAGTGAAGTATAGAAATAAATAATTTGGTGTAAGTTTGAATAAAATTGGATAAATAACAAAAATGTGTTTCAATTAAAAAAAAAGCAAAATCACAATTTGTTCCAGCAAGCAAAATGAGCAAAATAAATTACTGGAAAATCAATCACGGAGTACAATTATGCCTAATTATTTTTGTGAAATTCCATGGAGGATTCGTAAAAGCATTAAAAACTTTCCAATAAATTTCTGCATGCCTCGAGAGTAGTTGCCTTGTTGATTGCCATCTGAATGTGGGGAATAGAGCTAATTTACTTGATTAAATTGTCAACATTGTTAAAATTTCCAAAGGATAGTCAAGTCTTATCTCATCATATCACAACAGTAGTCATGAAACTGGAACAATGCAAAAATGTGACTACGACAAATGTAACTTTTATTCATGTGTATTTGATGTTGAACAGCATTGTACAAATGTACTTGTTGTATGCCAAGCTTCAAGTGAATTATTGCTTTAGAGATAATGCAAAATGCCAAATGTATTAACTTATTTTCATGTGCCTTTGAACAGCTTTGTACTTGTTGTATGCCAAGCTGGAAGAGAATTACGGGTTATCTAGACATGCTGTGGCTGTTTATGACAGGGCTACTAAAGCTGTGCTTCCTGCTGAACAACATGAGGTAAGCACTGTATTAAAAAGTAAAAATACTGGGGGCACATCTGGAAAAATTTATTAAAAAGGGAGGTGCAGCCGAAAATTTTCTGTATTTTTGAAATTTGTACAATGTATTTGTTCTATTGTTTTATATGAAATCTGATACTAAAGGCCATTACCTAGATCAATTTTCAACTTAAAGGATAAATCAAGTACAAAGGGTGTAACATTCTTGATTCATAAACCAAACTAAACCCTAGATGCACATGGGGGGCTTTTCATGAAAGGACTTGGCGGACATTTTATCCGACAAACTGTTATAAGCTACTGAAATTCTTGCATCTGATTGGCTGAGAGCAAAATTGTCGGATAAAACGTCCGACAAGTCCTTTCATGAAATGCCCCCCAGGAGTTAATTTAATAGTGTAAAGAATCGTAATAATTGTAATGGAGCATTTAGAGATGAAACTGTTTCATATTAGGCGATATATAAATAGCAACTTCAGGTATCATCCTTGACATTGTTTATTATTTTGAACTTTGTTTCTTAGATGTTCAACATTTACATCAAGCGAGTTGCTGAGGTCTATGGAGTGACCCAAACAAGACCTATCTACGAGAAGGCAATTGAACTCCTTCCTGATGTTGAAGCAAGAGAGATGTGTATCAGGTTTGCTGATCTTGAACGCAAGCTGGGAGAGATTGACAGAGCGAGGGCAGTCTACGCTCACTGCTCGCAGATGTGTGATCCACGCGTAAGTCTAGTTTGTAGCTGTGTTTAATGAGTTATTGGAAAGACGCCTTCTTCATTTGATTTCGTAAAGGTGTCGGAAATAACAAAATCTCCTTTTCTTGGTTCTTATTTTGCCTGAGTGAGATCCCAAAATACACTTACACAAGTCTGCACATATAGTACCACACATACACAGTGGGGTGCTAAGTGCGTTCTCCAGGGTACCCTAGCTAAGCTGTATAATAGTTAACATCAAGTGCTCAGAAATATTGTATTGAGCGCTATATGAATGTTATAATCGAAAGATTGCCTAAATCGCCTGAGGGCTGGAGTTGGCCGTTGCAAGGCATTAATGGCCAAACGGGGGATCAACAGTGAAGAACAGCCGGTATGCGAATTTGGAGAGGAGGAGACCGTTAGTCAGCATCTACAATGCCCACTTCTGCCTAACCCCTGTTCCCAAGCTGATCTTTCTACTCCTTTGCTTAATGGGATCGCCTGCATTCAGTACTTTATGCATAGAGTCGAATTGAGATTCGGATTCAGGTTCAGATTCTAATTCCTCTTAAAAACATAAACATGTGATCTTTCAAATGTAAATATATATAATGATACAATTAAACAGAACAATGAGAAAAAAGACTCGAGAAGAATAGAACATATACATTAATTATCATTATTATTTATCATTACCACTACCATGAACATGACTAGTACCACTATCATTATCATTACCATCATTACTATTATTATGACTACAAAACCAATCATTCTCTACCATCTCTCTGTTTGGTTCACATACAGGTAACAGCAACGTTCTGGCAGGTGTGGAAAGACTTTGAGATCAAGCACGGCAATGAGGATACGGTCAGGGAGATGCTGAGAATCAAACGAAGTATACAGGCCAAGTTTAACACTCAGGTATGGGCTGCAAGAGCTATTATTATTGAATACATAAAAAGACATGAGTAGGTCTACTTTAAGAGAATCTAGTGTAATGGGAAGGATACTATTTTAATGCTATGCTGTAAGAATATCATGATAAAAAATATTGTGATTGAATTACAAAAATACAAAAAAATTGTATACTGTGTATGTACATGTATATAATTTCTAAATAAATAAAATGTTTTGATTTCTGATGTCTGTCTTGATTATTTTCAGGTAAACTTCATGTCAGCCCAGATGATTGCAGCAGAAGGAGCCGGTAAGTAGAAAATGAAATTGACATTTAATATGTTTATGCGATGATTTTATGTATGAGCCAAAATGTTCACATATCACCATCATCATGATCATAATTTATTTGATTTTCAGTCAGCATTTTTCCCTTTTACGAGGGGTTACTGATTTTCACGCCATGGTGACACTCCCTCCTTCCACTTCATTCTGTCTTGAGCATCCTTGTATAGTAGATATTTCCTTCAACTGAAGACAGTAGGAACATGCTCACCCAAAAATATGTTTAGAGTGAGTAGCTCTTTTTCAGGACCACTCATAACCTCAAGAAAGATTACTTGATCTCCGTAAAACTCGGAAATTCAGATGAGCATGACATTACACTTTTTATGATGTCTTCATTATTCATTGAAATCTTAGCGAAACAGTGTCAAAGTAAAAGCAGTGTCTTATTCAACAGAGTCCCTTTAAACTTGTTTGAAAACCTACCTCTTTAATAATGAGTAACTTTATAGTAAATTAATATTTTATTTGTATATTATGTATGTATTGTAATTTTGATCACTGTATCAGGCATTAGTGGTGCATCATTATCTTCATTACACTGCCCTCTTTTTCTTTCAAGCGCATAGGGACTTTCTTTATGTTTGTGATATGCGCTGTATAAGAAATGTTGATTATTAATATTGGTTTCATTGTGTATACATCTACCCATGTCAGAAATTGTTCTTCTTCTCCATCAATCACTTAATTCAGCTGCCTTCTATCAAGGCGCTTTGGTTTAATAATAATCATGTTTCATGTTATGCAGAACCTGCTATTAAAACAGTTGCTATAAAGAACTGAAGTGGCTACCCTGGGTAAATAAAACAATATTATTATCATTATAATAATTATCTGATGAAGGGTTTGGAAACTAATTGAGAGTTATTTATTTGTCCGTGTAGCGAAACCCAACCAAGCCTCGATGGATGACATGCAGTTACTAGAGCAAAGAGCCCAGGCTCTGGCTGCAGAGGCTGAAGCTGATAAACCCAAACTCAAGAAAGATATCCTCTTTGTAAGGTG
The DNA here is from genome assembly GCA_940671915.1 of Paracentrotus lividus. Classification (NCBI taxonomy): domain Eukaryota; kingdom Metazoa; phylum Echinodermata; class Echinoidea; order Camarodonta; family Echinidae; genus Paracentrotus; species Paracentrotus lividus. Next base: position 7,645,116 of record CALNVZ010000649.1, on the reverse strand, counting down.
AGGTTCCATTCCACTGTTCTTTGATCGCTTATTTTACCAGACTGCTAAAATGCCTAAGTCACATATCGTCCTATAAAAATTCAACCTGGAAACCTGTAACCCTTAATTGCTGGGGGGAGGGGCTAATGTAGCAAAAAGTCTGATTTTCTGCATAAATGATTATAATTAGCATAACTATTAGCAACAAAACTTTTTTAGACGAATAAAGTAACAATATTGGAGATTACTGTAGAGGAAAAATGTGCCAATTTTTGCCGCAATTGTGCTGTCAATGGCCAAGATCTCAAATTAGCGACTTGAGGTTTAAAAAAAAAAGCCAGGCTAATTAGGGTTATGGATTTACTAAAGGGCACTAAAATTTAGCCTGAACTGATAAGCAACTGCCATTTGTAAAAATACAGAAATGTAAATCTTGAATAGGGATTCCATTTTTAGAGTATCCTATTCAGTACACTTCGACCTCGCTTCGCCAGTTTGGGACCAGCACCCGTCCAATTAAGTGATATTGTTGTGAGACTAATTTATAGCCTACATGTATGTACTGGGACACCACATGGAATTTCTATCAACATTTATAGGGAAAGGTTTTAATAGCCTTGAGGGAAAGGATTTATGATTTGGATGATTGTAAATGGTCAGATTGTTTCTGAGTGTAAGGGGATAAAATGGAAAATAGGGGGAAAAAAGAGGCATTTATGTGAATTCTAAAAGGAATACAAATGGAATTTGGCAAAAGTCCATGGCCAGTTGATAGAGTAGGCTGGGTAAATAAAGGCCATATAAGCGAGGTCGAACTGTAGTTCAATTAAATTTGTGTACATACCTGAACGAAAGACCTTTCACCTGATTTGATATCCTAATGATTATATTATTACAGGGGTGATAGTGAAGCCAAGAGGGAGGCGGTTGCCGAGGCAACAAGAGCTGCCAACCCGGCAGAGATCAACATTGACGATGATGAGGATGAGGATAGTGGCGAGGAAGTAGATGGTATGTAGAAATGATGTTGAGATGACAGAAATACAGTCCATTCCCATTACAACAACGTGCCTCAGGACAAGTGGAATCACCTTGATATTATAAAATTGAAAAATTGTAATATCTGTGCTGATTATACTGCTATTATACAGTGCGTTGCAAATAAAAGGTAAACCATTTTTGGAGGGGCTATATTCCCAGCTCATCCATTTTAGATATTTATTTCTGTCATATAATTAAAGAGGAACTCTTCACCTTTCCAAAGATACCTTTCTTGAATCCTAAATGTAAAGCATAATTGAGTAAATTGCAATTGAAAATTGCAGGTACAGAGTCAATTTTTCCAAGTTTTAAGAAAATGAAAGAAGACTGAGTGGATGCTTTCAGAGGAGTCACAGATCATTGCACGCAATCCTATTCAATACTCTGGGACAGCAGGGACAGCATTCACTCAGTCTTCTTTCATTTTCTTGAAACTTGGAAAAATTCAACCTTTACCTGCCATTTTCATTTGTAATTAATTCAATTATGCGTTAGATTTATGATTTAAAAAAGGTATCATTGTAAAGGTGAAGAGTTCATCTTTAATTATATGATAAAAATAAATACCCAAAATGGATTAGCTGGGAATATGGCCCCTTCAAATATCGATTATCTTTTATTTGAAACAGACTTTGTAGCTGCTTGGTACCATGGATATCTCTCTTATATATCCATGTTGGTACCAAGCTAATTTCCTTATTAGATTAAAATCTTGTTTTACAGAACACATACAAGTAGATTTGCACATATTTTAAATGGGGACCAGGGGGGCGTTTCACTTGTTGGACGTTTTATCCGACAAACTGTTATAAGCTACAAAAATGCTTGCATCTGATTGGCTGAGAGCAAATTTGTCGGATAAAATGTCCGACAAGTCCTTTGATGAAATGCCCCCCTGGAGAATTTATCATGTTATAAGGGATTATCATTATAACAGGAATAGATTTATGGGTGAGGTGATAAAACTTTGTCATCGGTTCAATGATGCGTGGCCTAGTCCGAATAATTGAATACTCATCTGTACCCCAAATAAATGGTTGAAAAATGCTAAATATTTGTTACATACAACACGCATAGATATCTCTAATACCATTGCAAATAGTTTCATTATCCATCTACACATTTCTTTTCCTGCCACAATTTTGTTCATCAGTCTCATATGGTGTTTTTGTATTCAATATCATTCCCATATTATCATATTTTTGTCCTGATTTTTAGCTCAGTCCCATGTACATTTTCGTCCAGCTAAATTTGCTTTTCTCAGTCCCATGTAATCATTCTATTGTTATCTATTCACAGAGGTGAACTTGGAGCGGAAGAGTATCCCCACTGAAGTATTTGGTAGTATCAAAGCAAACCAGGAAGCGGAATAACACTTCTTCAGGACAAAAAGACAGCAGAATGTTAAGAAAGTTTGGCTCGACCTGCAATTCCAGTATCATAATTACAAATTACATTTTAATATGCAATTCGATAGTGTAATTGCTTTGGTGGTAATGATTATGCTTTTTATATTGGGCTTTGAATATTTTTGAAATTTCCATTGAAAAAAAAATACATGTTAACAGTCCATTCCAATTATGATGAGGTTTACAGGACCTGTCAATTACCTGTTGATGATGAAATATGGTTTTGATGAGCTCTTTGAAGTTGGGAATCCGAAGAATGTATTGTTGTAATAAAATCTGGTTGTATCTTTGCTCGTTATAATAATAATAGTTGCGATTTATATAGCGCCTAATATGAAACAATTTCATCTCTAAGCGCTTTACAATTATTATTACCCCGGTCATCGGATGCTTGTAAGTCTTTCTGACTCCTGTCCAATCCCAAAGGATCATTTCGAATCATGGCAGCCATACGGCACACTCGTTCCATTCCCACCGGGTACCCATTTTGCACCTGGGTGGGGAGGAGCATTGTAGACAAAACGCCCATGCCCTAGGACGTCAGTGTCATGCCGGGGATCGAACCCACGGTCCTTGCTTTCTCAGTCAAGTGATAAGACCACTAGACTATGACACTTCTAAACTTCTTCTATAATGAGGTACTCATGGCCAAGCCAATTACCTAGGTATAATAAAAACTTGTAATATTGGACATAGACCTGTGCACATGTTAAAAATTTGTACCTGGAAAATCATATTCTTGTAATGAAATCTTTTTGTATCCATGCTAATTATAACAGGAGTCAACTGTATTATCAAGAAGGTATAAATTAACAATGGTCATTGTACGTTGCGTCCTAAATAAAGTACAAACTTTAAACCCAACTTTGAGAGCCTTGTTCTGATATCATATACTTAATGTATGCATCATTAATTCTTATATCATGACAAAGAGTAACTTGTATACTATCCAGTGCTACCAAAATTATACCTGTACTGTCATGGAAGACTGAGCACTCAAGTTTTTTAAAACTTTGGTCAAAAACACCTCATACCAGTCTTGTCAGAAGCAACCTTTGATCATTCATTCATTGTTTGATGTCAGCCTCCCTGAGTCAATACATAGAGAGACAAAAGGTTACTTGAACTATTGAAATGCAAGGGTTGCTTTTGCCCAAACTTTGTACATTGCATCTTTATGCCAATTTATTAAAAGCCCAAGTAATAAGTCATCCGTTTCAACACAGGTATAAGTTTTGGTATCATTGAATAGAATATGATCAACTATTTTTTATGACAAAAATATCGAGGTCATACAGGTTATGAAATTTTAAAGTGAGGCTCTCAAAGTTTAGTTTACTTTTTTCTTGGACACACTGTATGGACTAGAGTAATTCTCTGGTAGGTTCTTGACATCCAGCCTTCCATAAATTTGAAATCATGAATCTATGTTTTGATGAAAGTCAAGTTTGTGATGAGAATAAATGATTGATGACTTTTTTTTCCAACTTGCTTTCTTGCTATGGTTTCTTGTGAGCTTAATTTATACAAGTCCAATTTTGTGTTTCACCAGAACAATAATCTCACTTTACTGTTGTTTTTTTTTTTTAAGTCCTTGTGTAAATTCATGAATTTAAGTGGTTATAATACTTTTTATGTGATGAAATTGTTTCTGAACTTAAGTTTTCTCTCAAGATTTTTCTCACAAGATTTTCTCTCACTTCTGAACCAAAAAGTGTGCATCAAAATAAAGGTAATCCAATTTTAGATAGACTGTATTCCGAGTAATTTTGGAAATCTATATGTAAAATGTAATGTATAATTAAATAAGAACTCGTCACCTTTTGCAATCATACCTTTTTTGCTTCACATATGTATATTAATGACAAATCAATGTGACAGGTACCAAAGGTTAGTACAGAAAGACTGAGTAAATGCTTTCACTGCTGTTGTTTATATCATTGTGTTTGAGTATGTGTGACACCATTGAAAGCATTCACTCTGTCTTTCATACTTTTAACAAAATTGGATTTTGCACATGACATTTTCATTTCCAATTTACTCGCTTATGCAAAACATCTATGATACGTGAAAGGTATCATGGAAAAGGTGAAGAGTTCCTGTTTAATTTTATATCGCATGTAAATTGCTACAATAAAAGAGTTCAGAGTATGGCCTCTACGATTACATTTATTTTAAAAACAAACTGTATAGGATAAAAATAAACTAGATGAATCCTCGACCGCGCACGGTCGAAATATATGCCTCCGCCATTGCCAGATCAGAAATATATGACACATTCATCTATTCACTTTCATTTATCACAGACACCTTTGATCTTGACGTTTGACCTTGTAACCACAAAATCTAATCAGATATTGTCACCCTAGCAACGACACATGTACCAAGTATGAAGATGATCTGTCAAATGGTTGTTGAGTTATCAAAAGAACAAGCTTTTTTAAAACCTATTTGACCTCTGACCTTTGACCTTGTGAACCAAAATTTTCTTTGATCATTGCCACCCCAGTATGCACACAGGTACTAAATAATAAATGATTAGTAAAAACGGTTGAGTTATTGTGAGAATTAGCTATTTTCACATATTATTGACCTCTGTGGCCTTTGACCTTTGACCTTTGACCTTGTGATCCAAAATCTAATCAGATCATTGTCACCGTCAGTATGCACACATGAACCAAAGATGAGATAATCCGTCAAACGGTTCTTGAGTAAAAATGACAACAAGCTATTTTCACCTATTTATGACCTCTGTGACCTTTGAATTTGACCTTGTGACCCAAAATCTAATCAGATCATTGTCACCCTCAGTATGCACACATGTACCAAGAATGAAGATGATAAGTGAAACAATTCCTGAGTTATGTGAGAACGAGCTATTTTCACCCATTTATTGACCTCTGTGACCTTTGACCTCGTGACCCCAAAATCTAATCAGATCATTTGTCACATCAGTATGCACACATGTACCAAGAATGAAGATAATCCGTCAAACGGTTCTTGAGTTATAATGACAACAAGCTATTTTCACCTATTTATTGACCTCTGTGACCTGGACCTGTGACCCCAAAATCTAATCAGATCATTGTCACTCAGTATGCACACATGTACCAAGAATGAAGATGAAAGTGAAACAATTCCTGAGTTATTGTGAGAACGAGCTATTTTCCACCATTTATTGACCTCTGTGACCTTGACCTTTGCCTCGTGACCCCAAAATCTAATCAGATCATTGTCACCTCAGTATGCACACATGTACAAGAATGAAGATCATCCGTCAAACGGTCTTTAAGTTATCGTGAGAACGAAAGTGGGACGGACGTACGGACGTACGGACGGACAACCCGAAAACATAATGCCTCCGCGAGACTTCGTCGCGGGGATAAAATAAACATGCAATGAATGTCTCAATGTACCTCTTATCAAATATATTCATTTATTTCAATATCTCATACCCAACAACATTTCACATGAAATGCTAAATTGATATCTTTCCATTTGACCATACTATTTCAAAGTAATTTCAAACATGTTACAAATCATTCTCAATGCCTGTTCATACACATCATTGCACTCCTCTTTGAAATGCCCCCATATAAATGCTGTGTATCACCATCACCATAAACATTTCATAAAATGTTTTACATTTTTTATATCATTTTTATGCATTTTAAATACAGTCAACCTCGCCCAAGTCTAATACATGTATGTTGGGACAGAAGAAATAGCTTTGACTGAGAAAAAATTTGACTTATGAAGGGTTATAAAGAAAATCATATACACAGCAGATGATTTTATAAAGGCCTTCGACTTCGGCAATAATTTGGCTCATGCGGATTATGCACAGGCGTTTTTGACTGCAACACATAAGTGATGATCACTCAATAAACCATAATTTTGTTGTGTAAAATTGAAAAAATGTGATCAGTCCAACATTTGAAACCACAACTGAGTCAAATAAATTAAAATGAAAACTTCTAAAACAAACATTACCAAAGAGTATAAATTGAGATTTTCTATGCAGCAAAATTAAGCAGCACATTTAAGGTCATTGAAATGTATGACAAATGTCTTGTTTTCCAATGTGAAGATTAAATGCAAAAAACTATAACATGGATTGCAAAGACAGATATAATGAAATAAAAGAAATAAAACATTCAAAACCACACCAAAACAAAATCATACTTTCATAAAAGCAAAACTACATAAACATGTAAACCCTTGGCAAGTTTATTATTAGATGCTCAATATGCATCTTGCTCCATAAATTTCATTTGTAAAAGATTTACACTGTACATAATAAGAGTGAAGTACATTTGTACAGGTATTAAAGGCAATGGTTTAGTCACATTCCATCGAAACGGATTTAATTCAAAATCTAATTTGTTTTCCCTCCCTCCTTCAAAGAGTGTTATTGCATCCATATCAATTGACATAAATTGCCATTTTCATTACATATGTGTCCTATATAACATTTTTATTACATGAATGTCTTTTTTTTAAAGATACGATTAATTACTTTTATGTCCCATATAACTTTTTGAAATATACAATTTTATGTATGAGTGCCATAATAAAACAAACCAAACAATATTTGGATATGCTTCACCTTCAAAGAGTGTTCTTGCATACACATCAATTGACATATATTGCCATTTTCATTACATGTATGTCCTATATAACATTTTAAATACATAAATGCCTGGTATAACTTTTTTTTAAAGATATGTATGTCCCATATAACTTTTTGAATTATACAGTTGTACGAGTGCAAAACAAACCCTATAACCCTTTATTTTTTTTTTCAAAAGAGCTTCATATCATGCCCTTGACTGCGTTACATCTTCCTTTAAAAATTCCATGTTCATTTTCAGATACAAATTCATCCTGGAGTTCAAACAAACAAATCATGTAAACATTTATTAGATAGATATTAGATCAAGTTAAATCATCAAATATGGCAGTCATTTTCAAAATCTCCTCTAAAATACTGAATTTTTGAAGCCATGATTCTAAAAGAAGCACAAGATTTTCCATGTTTTGGTGTTTTGAGTCTATATGCACACAACACACTTTTAAAAACAAACTGCTCTTGATTTAATTAACGGATGTTGGACAATAGGACACCACATGTGCCTGCCCTAATACTTGTAAATAAAAGATAAACAAACAAAAAATATAAATTTTCTCTGTTTTAAACAGTTAATACAGGGACCTTACAAAGCACAATATTTCTTTGGGGGTGTGTATCCCCTTTAAGGGCCTCTGAGGTCAAATAAAATAATTCAGGTAAAGCTATCACATAAAATTAACTACCTGACACACTATAGGTTACTGCTTATTAAGAGTATGAAGAACTGAATGGTTTACATCTCCCTGGGTCTGCGTCTACCATGCATGTGTGTGTTAGATTGCGAATGGAGTTACACACATAAACTGAACGTGAAATATTGCCTTGGCATCGCAATTGGATATTAACCTTAGCATATAGTTCTTCAAATTCCTAGACATGAAATACATATTTATTGTCAGGTAAAATTATTTGTAATTTAAGGAGCTATTATCAATGCTATGATTGATTGTAACGTTCAATACATCTTTTACCATAAACTTAACCTGTTTAAGACAAGCTGATTTGGCTAGACACACATTTCCCATAGACCTCAGCCCAAATATATTTGAGCTTAGTCCTCAATGGGTTAAGATTGATATCAATCATAAGATTGACCACATCCTTTATGTTACAGGGTGCCACAGTCACTGTACAAAAATTATTTTAAGCTCAGAGACCCTTTGAAGGTGCTTAGCTGTTGTTTAAGCCTTCAGGGATTTGCTGAATGCTTTGAGCTTCTCAGCTGCTTTGTCAATTGTACAGTCATCCTGAAAAATAAAAACAAAAGAGAGAAATTTACAATACATAAAAAATAAACAAATACCAGGTATCATCAATGATACTTCAAAAATACTCTAAATATCTTTCAGCCAACATATTGCATTTTTTATCATGATATTATGCCTACATATATTTTGGTAAAACATACAGTTACAGTCAGATTAAATTAATTCAATTTTTAGGGAATCAAGTTTAAGTTTTGTGTCAGCCGTTTACCAAGGCATTGCCCTATTTTAAAACTGTGTTCTGATGAAGACTTTGGACATCAATAAAGCAAGGTTTAATCAAACAAGAAAAAACAAACAAAGATGAGATCACATACACCCTGTAGTAACTTTCATGTTGTATGCATTATTAAAAGAATGCAATAATAAGCATTCCTAAGAAGCACATCATGCAAGCTATTCATGATATTGGCTCATTTTTAGTGCTCATATTCTCATCACAATCTAGGCTACTCATTTTTGGTGCACAGAGCAGTCGGGGAAGCGCCGTTTTGGCCATTTTCATACAATCCACAACCAAATGACATTTTGGTAGGTTATGGGAAGAATGAGTAGGCAGGGGCTCTGTAAAGACCCACATAGCAAATACTCTGCACAATGTATCAGACACAAAGTAGCCACTCTTGTAGGGTGCGGATATTACAAAAATAACCTAAATGGCCGTTTTCTACACGCCGGATGAGCCCCATACTGGAAATGTTACTGCGGCATTACTGGTATATATCCTTGACTGGGTTGAGTGGGGTAAAAGTAGATTTTAATATTTGTGTATTTTACCTTGATAAAACAGAAGCGGATGTATGGCTCTCCCAGATGTTTATGCTCGGCATTGTAGAAAGCACTACAGGGAATGGTCGCCACACCCTGCACAAAGAGAGATTGCAATCAAGATTGGAAATTAGGTACAAAGTATATATGCCTTCTAAAGGTTTAGCAATTCCAGGGTTCCCAGCATTTCAAGAAAACAAAATTCCCTGATTTTTCCCTGAATTTTCCCAGATGAAATAAAAAAAAAATTCCCTGATAATTATTCCATCCCATCTCCTGTTTCGCATGTTTTCTTTGTTGTCGCCATGAACTATTTGCAGTATAAAACACTAGTCTGACTGACTACCGAACTTTCGCTTTTTGGGCCAATAAAAATTCCCTGACTTTTCCCTGATTTTTAAGCATTATCATCAAATTCCCTGATTTTTCCCTGACTGGATAAAAGTAAAATAAATTTCCCTGATTTCCCTGATGGGCTGGGAACCCTGAATTCCCCTTTTCAATAGATACATGTACTACTGCCCTACTCTGACAACATGGAGCAAGTGACGTAAGTAATGGGACAAATATTCAGAGATGGCACCCAGTACCGTTAAAAAAATCCTGAAAACTACTTAAAAAAACTTTACTGAAAAGCACAGAGATTCGTGTTTAAAATAAAGGGGAAAATAATAATAATAATGATAATCGGTTCTTTTGCAGCGCATACCACATTGCTAAAAGCATTTCCCTATGCGCTTACAACAAGAAAGGAAAGGAAAACAATTAAAGAGAATTACAAATGCACTTAAAGCACAAAAAATACAAAGGTAGTGTTGGGCACTGAGTTCAAATACAAAATACAAATACATGTCAGGATATTTCCTAATATGTGGTGTCTCTACGACTAGTACGACTACATATATGACTAATTTTGATTGGCATGTGAATCAAGATGGATTCTGTCAAAGTAGGACCATTTGGGTATAAGACATAACTGTCTTTAAAACAAATACTGTATACGCTAAATATTTCGCTGTGGTTTTATTTTCATGAATTTCGTAACACGCAGAACAAGAAAATGTTCACTACCTGATATTTCTATACAAAGTAAATGCAAATACATGTACAATAAATTTGCAAAAATATTCTCTTGCGAAATCCCTGTTTTAAGCTATGTCGCGAAAAGATATGGCCTAACAGTAAGTAGAGGTCATTAGACGATTCTTACCTGCGTCTTTGTAAGATACCGGACCATCTTATAATCTTGAGGTCCGTCCCCATATTGACTCACATCAACACCTGTCAAGGGAAGACACAGAAATCATGCTAACAGGTAGATAATACATACATGTATTTAAAGGGGAAGCTCACTCTGATACTAAATTTGGTATTATCAAATGCAGAAAAATGTGGGATATTAAATAAGTAATGAAGTAAATAATGACCAAAATGCCCATATTTGGTCATCATTAGATATATTGTCCTACATGTTGTAGATGCCAATATATGGCCATCATGAAGTAAATACTGACTCAGATGCCCAAATTTGGCCATTAGGCTGGGTTCAAATGGAGCTATACGGCTCAGGTATTGGGGCTCATTTAGCTAGGGCATGCGAATATCTAAAATCGAAAAGGCCACATTCCTTCGTAAAGCAATACAATTTCAAAATACCGCTTCACATACATGTAAGAGAGCACTACCAGAAAAAAGGCGTATAGCTGCGTTTCGCATACAAGAATCACGCATGTTCAATTTTTTTTCTTCATTTCAATCATCTGCAATTTGCGTCTACAAATGTTCTGAATTTCCCAGACCATGATTTGTTAACCATTCCTCTCCTCACATGAGCCTCCTCAACCAGAAAGCCAATTTTCTTCTTCCAAAGTGTCCATGTCATTGGCAAAAACTATGAAACAGGCTGGTATACCCGTATACTTCTATGTGAACCCAGCCTTATGAATAGTAAATTCTGACCTAGATGCCCATATTTGGGCATTATGAAGTGTAAATACTGACCTAGATGCCCATATTTGGGCATTATGAAGTGTCAATACTGACCTAGATGCCCATATTTGGGCATTATGAAGTGTCAATACTGACCTAGATGCCCATATTTGGGCATTATGAAGTGTCAATACTGACCTAGATGCCCATATTTGGCCATCATAAAATGTAAATACTGACCTAGATGCCCATATTTGGCCATCATGAAGAGTAAATATTAGGGCACTATGAAGAGTAAATACTGACCTAGATGCCCATATTTGGCCATCATGAAGTGTAAATATTAGGGCACTATGAAGAGTAAATACTGACCTAGATGCCCATATTTGGCCATCATGAAGTAGCCACCATCAGGGATAATGGGGATGAGGTTGCTCTCCTTCAGAACTTCAGCCATCTTGTTTCTTTTCACTTCCAGTTCTCTGGGTAGCTCTAGGAAGTAGCACTCTGGCTGACCCAGTCGCGAGAACTCGATCTCTAGACCCCTTGCTACAGCTTCCTGCAAAATGGTGCAGAAAAAAAGAATTGCATACAAAGAAATTTTCTGAGGCATGCCTCAAGATTCCGAAGGCCTAATATCTATTTATGTCATCAAAAAAAAAAAAAATCGCTCAATATGACCAATTAATAATGTAATTGTCTGGTATCACTATGCAATTGCGAAAATGCATATAATCATCAAGGCTAAACAACTTTGTACCTACTGTACACCCATCATGCACATACATGTAATCACTCTTTTGGTGAATGACTTCATTCATATAGGGCCTAATATTTTTATTTTTTTTATACTTCTTAAACTTATAATTCAATTTTTTTACTGATATTATCTAGTGTCAAGGAACCTGCCTAGAATAGATGTCTCTAAAACACATTTGCAGGCAACTATTGAAATTTTCATAGTACCACATACCAGGTTCAATGTAGGACAAGTATTAAGATTAGTATAGTCCCACAAACTTGGATAAGTGTAGGACAAGTATAAAGATTAGAATATTCCCATCTACCTGGATCAGTGTAGGGCAAGTGTAGACACAATTCTGGTGAAGGGTTTGGCAGTTCTTGATGAGGTGTTGGGGTCCAATACTCCATCCAAGCTACACATGTATAAGAAAAATAATAAATAAATAAAAATAAATGTTTTCAATCGATGAAGTTTTTTTGGGGTACCGAACAATCTTGGTACCGGTATTTTCTTTTTAAAAACTTTTACATTAACCTGATCAGCACACTTCTGGTGGGAATATAAGTTCTATGTAGGCCTACTTTGAAAATGGAAAAAAAATGGAGGCAATGATTGGCAACTCAGGCATGATCGGTGAGAAAACCACAAGTCACATGACCTTAAAAGTCCATGATGTATGAGACTCATAATCTCGTATAAATTATCTAGTTATGTTTAGAGTAATAAATTGAAGGGTAAAAACTTACAAAATATGTGACTATGCACAGTACAACATCCAAGCAAATCAAAGAAACCAAAGTACATGTGTATTCTGCTAATCAAATACACGCAAGTGTTGTCAATTCCTGCTAAGAAAAGATATATTATCTTGATGTGCTATCACTTTTGGATACAATGTACTTAGTGATACACACACACAGTAGATAAATATAAGATTCACCACAATTGAAGATAACAACTAACCCCCCTGTATTTTCAAAAACTGTAAATTTACTCACCTTCCAGCCGGTAGCGCTGAAAATTTTGCCTGCACTGCACACTGTGATTGTCCTATCCCACATGTCAGGTAAGGTTGCTGGTGTGACAAATTAAATCAAAAAATTATATGGGGTGTTTTTTTTGTTTTATTTATAAATTTATTGATGAAAATATATACTTTGTAACAAATTCATCAAATTTACATAAAACATACTATATTTTCTTGAACTAAAGTGTTAAAGAATTATTGTTTATGCACAACCATGTATAAACAAATTTATTGATAAAAATATACAATGTAACAAATTATATAAGTCATTAAACACATTATATTATCTTGAACTAAATTGGTAATGTAGCACAAACTTATGTGAACCAGGAATGATCAGATTTTTGTTGTTAGGGTTGATGGTACATCATCATCTTGTCTGTTATAGTAATCTTTTTTGAAATATGAAAATTGTAACACAAAAATAAATAAAAAGAAAATATCATTGTCAAATAAAATTCAAATACGGGGGATGGCACATCATACACATGTACATGTATGTCTGCTATGATTACCTTTTTAAAATACAAAACTGATTCATCCACCATACAATTTTACTCTTTTCTATAAGATATGATTCTATTCTTTGATTTTAATTTCCTTTAAGTGAAGCTGGGGTAATATTGTGGAACCTCGAGTACCTTGCAAGGTCAGAGACATCGGAAGGCTCTGCGAAAAAAGAAAGGATTGAAGGGGCAAACTATCGTGTGTTAACAATGGCTTGCCCCTCCAATGCTTTGTCTCCTGAGAGACTTCTGGCACCTCTGTGCAAGGTTGTACAAGCACTCTACAAATGAAGAGCTTACATGCGAAAGGGACTAAATCCACTTTGATGAAAACTGAGTTATTGATAGCAGGCCATTCTTCAGGTACGGACCCATCTTTGAACAAAAGAATTTTCTTGAATGTTGATTGCCACTGTAAGAAAATGCATTTTGTAATATTCCTTTTCCATAGACGAGCATACAAAATCTGGTAAACAAATGCCATTTACTCTGAAGTTATAAAAGAGGATTTAGTCACTTTTGCATGTAAGCTCTTCAAATGTCAACATTATTATCACTCACCCATTCTTGTGAAGGAGTTTCCTGTGTAGATCATATGCTCATAGACCTCATCACTGATACACATTACATCATGCTGTTTGCACAGATCAGCAATCACTGTCAGCTCTTCCTTGGTAAATATCTAGAAATGAGAATACAAGATGCTCTTAACTCTTTGCCTGCCACATACGTAAACACCCCTCTGCCACATTTGATTGACCTGGCGAATTCTGAATAGACCTCTTGTTAATCGATCATTTAATTTCCCATTTTATAATGTAAACGATGTCGGTGAATACAATGCAATGAAAGGTGGAACTGAAGACTACACAATGTATCCATAGCTATTGTTTGTGTGGATTAAAAAATCATCACCAGTTCATCATCATAATCTTAATCATCATCATCACCACCATCATCACCATCATCATCATCACCTTCACCATCATCATCACCATCATCATTATCATCTTCACCACCATCATCATCACCATCATTATCATCCCTACCATCACACAGTATCATACCTCTTTATTCACCTTTTGTCTCTAAAAAGTGTCCCTTCATAATTATCATGAAATCTAAATTATGTAAAGTCAGATTGAGTCTCTCTTGCTCAAAAATTGGCGACAATACAGTCTGTGTCAAATAAAATGGTACAGTGAAAAACATTTTTTTTTAAGTAAGAAAATTAATCACATTCTAAAAGTGTTTGATATTTCCACAAAGAAGGAAAATCAGGCTTTCTTTTGCAAAAATTTTCATCCCATTTGGTGCTGTAGATCTTGAGATATGACCAGTTTTCTACAATCAAAGAAAAGTGTACTTTGCGCATGCTTGTCTATGGGTTTTCGCACATAATAGCTATGAATTCTCTGCACCGAAACAATAGATGTGTGTAATTTCGATTAGCTAATCGCTGCAAAAAATTTTAGCATAACTTTTTTTTTAGAAAAGCAAATTATACAAAACAAAGTGCATCAGCAAGAGGAATCTTTTGGCTTTAAGTTGGTACCACATATACACATCATTTGAGAAGATTTCATAACTAAATAATTTTTTCCCGACTGTACCATTTTTTTTTTACACAGACTGTATATCCCAACTTACCTTGCCTAGTGGGTTATTAGGATTGTTGACAATGATGGCTTTTGTCTTGTCATTGAAGAGACCCTTTAGCTCCTCAGTGTCCAGATAAAAATCTTTGGTTGATGTTATGCCATCATTCTTCTGTTAACATAAAGAATAAAAACAAATGTTGGTACCAAAAGTGTATTGTGAGATGTTTAGTGCCTTGTAAAATAAAGATTTTCTTATGATCGACTTTATCTCGGGAGCCTCATTTAGAACGCAGTTACATTGTACAGTGATGAATTAGGATTAGGATATGATTAAGATTAGGGTTAGTGCTAGGGTTAGGATTAAGATCATCAACTTTGGAGCACCCTGTCCATGATGAGGCTACCAAGAAAAAAAAAAATCATTTGTAACTTTTTATTGATTGTATGTCTTTATCATCATGCAGGGCCCGCTGGGAGAACAGTTGTCAGAACTGAAGTGGCTACCCTGGGTTAATAAAACGATATTATTATTATTATTATTATTATTATGTTACAGGGCACAGGACAAACAAAAGCCCCACACAATTTTATACTTTATATTTAAATTGATTGATTATCACTATGTATAATATATATGCAAACAAAACCTTTAATTACTATTTAAAGGCAGATTGTTACATGTACCAGTAACAAAAAAATGTTCTAGAGTTCAGCATTTTACATGTACATTGTAACTGCACCTGGGGGGTGTTTCACAAAGAGTTAAGTAGACTTAAAAATCGCACTTAAATCGGTAGTTTCGTGTGTTATATTACGCATCACCTCATTGGATTGACCATGGTCAGGGATGCGCGCCATTGTGAAATCTATCAATTAAATTGCGCGTTATAAAACAAGATGCGTGTAGCAGTTAAGTGCGACTTTAAGTCTACTTAACTCTTTGTGAAACACCCCCCTGGGATTTCAACTAAGATTTAGAGTTAATGTTCCAATAGGTTAAGTACATTTTTAGTATTGACACAAGGACTGAATTTAGTCCTCTGATTATTATTATTTTTTCTGGAGGGTGTCTGTGGGGTAATTGTCACAGGAGCAAATGTCATGGATCTCATAGCTTAGAAAATTTGGTACAAGTATGTAACTATCAGTATCATTATGAAACACTCCTGAATATATCAAAAAGAAAAGAAGTACAGCCATAAATAATGAGTAAGAATCTTACCGGTCTGAGAGGAATGAATCGAGGCACACCCCTAGCCATCCTGACCATCGGTTCATAGCAATCAAAGAATGGTTCAATGATGATCACCTAGAAATCAATCGATTGAAAGGAAGAATATCACATGATTATCATAATTATCATCTTAATGGTTGAGAAAGGAAACCAAAACCCTCAGACCCTAAGAACTAAGATATGAACAAATTCGGAAATGGAATTAGAAAGTTATGGCCAGATAAAATTTGTTGAAATGAGATTTTTAGACACTTACAGCTACTGATGACATCATCACAATCATCATCATCCTCATCATCATCATTATCATTATCTTCATAACCATGATTCTTATTAACATCATCCTCATCATCAATACCATTATCATCATCATCATCACTATCATCAACAAGATTATCATCAACAACACCATCATCATCCTCTTCACAAGCACCACCACCATCATCATCATCATCATCATCAGCATCCGCCTCCTCATCTTAACTCACCTCATCACCTGGGTTAACATGGCTGTTGATTGCATATCCGTACACACCAATTAACACCAGAACACCGGTCATAGGGTCTACTTCTCAACATCAATATTCATCATCATCATCATCATCATTACCAACACCATCATCATCCTCATCATTACCAACACCATCATCATCCTCATCACTATCAACACCATCATCCTCATCATCATCATCATCACCACAATCATCATCATCATCATTATCATCACCAACAGTGTAATCATCATTAACACAATCGTAATCCTCCTCATCAACAACATCCTCAACAACATAATCACCAACAACATCATCCTCATCATCACCATCATCATCAGCATTATCATCATCCCCCTCATCATCCCCCTCATCATGCCCCTCATCATCACCATCATTCATCAGTTATCTCATCCCCCTCATCATCCCCCTCATCATCACCATCATCTTCATCATCATCATTATGATCACAATCTTCATCATCATCATCATCACCATCATCACCATCATCATCATCATCATCACCATCATCATCATCATCACTATCATCATCATCATCACCATCCTTACCATCATTCATCATCATCTTTATCTTCATAACTGTGACCCTTATCAACATCATCCTCATCCTCATCCTCATCCTCCTCCTCATCTTAACTCACCTCATCACCAGGGTTAACATGGCTGTTGATTGCATAGTAGAGTGAACCATATGCACCCACTGATACCAGAACACCGGTCATCGGGTCTACTTCCCGACCCATGAACTTGCTGTACATGGCAGCAATGGCGTTCACCAACCTGGCATGGCCCTATGGTAAGAAGTAATAATACAACCACATTTATAAAGAGCAAATATATCACATGAAGTACATGAATAACAGAAGTAAATATAGCTAAAAGAGAGAAGATAAATTTTGAATAACCAGTGTGACCAAGAATTAAAGGAACAGGATTTCATATAATAACACTTTTCTTGATGTGCATGCCTGAAAAAACTCGGCTTCTCAATGTTTATTTCATGCATATCTTATTTTTCTTATTACATGCACTATTACATTTTGAAAATTCCTTTTCACAAACAACTTTGAGTTAGTTTTGAGGGTCATAAAACCAAGTTGTTTAGAAAAAAAGAAAAACAGCACATTTTCACTTTTATATGGCAACTCATCTGTAAGGAATAAATGAAGTATAAAAGAACAAGTAAAGTGGGTTGCTTTTGAATGGACTATGGACTATTAAGATAAAACAAAGATTGAGAATGAAAAGGAACAATAAACTGATTGAAGCTTGTTTCTCTTTCATTCCTATGGATGTGCAGTGATAAAGATAAACTGCCCAAGGAACATAAGTCCTGACATAGCAGCCAGTTATACTTACGTTGACCTACATGTAGTGTGCTGGCTGACAAGAGGGTTAAAGCCTGGAGCAATGATACCAGTGAGGGCTCGGGTCACTGGACTAGGTGGAGCATAGTCTGAAAACCCCTATGCCTTGCCCAAGGAACATAACTCTCGATATAGCACCAAGTTAAACTAACATAAGACCTAGTGTACTGGCTTATAAGAGGGTTAGAGCCTGGAGCAATGATCTCAGTAAGGGCTTTGGTCACTGGACTGGGTGGAGCAAAATCTTGAAACATTTGTCATAAAATACCTTGCCCAAGGCACATAAGTCCTGACATAGCAGCCAGGTATACTTACATAAGACCTTGTGTACTGGCTCATAAGAGGATTAGAGCCTGGAGCAATGATGTCAGTGAGGGCTTCGGTCACTGGACTGGGAGGAGCAAAATCTGGAAACCCCTGTATGTCAATAATAATTAATAATTATTCAAACAATATTTCAAAAGTGTGTATATCACTTTTTGGTCACTTTTTGCTTTACAGTTTGGCCTGATATTAACATTACAGCTGATTGCAATTGATAGACCTCAGTTGTACACGATATTAATGAAGGCGATGACATTTGATTGCAATTTGTTGTAACATTGATGTCACTTCTCAGGCCAAACTGAAAATATGGAGAGAGTTCAAATATATAGAAGTAGAAGAGAGATTGAAAACAGCATAGAGGGCCTACAACTTTCTAATGTCACTATGAATTTCTGCTAAATGCATACCAATTCATTTAGGGGGCAATTTCATGTTTTTATAGAATAATGGAATTAATTTGACAAAATTATCCAGTAAAATGAACTACATTGTAAGTATACGTATGCTTCATACTTTGAATCCTTAATGTGAAAAGTGCAATACCTGAATAAATAGAGCATTTCTCTTTCGTTCCATATCTATAAGAAAATAAACTATGAATGTTCTCATTTCATTTTTTAAAATTCATTCCATACCTGGCCTAGATTAATGGCTTTCTCCTCTGTTGCAAGTTTGACAAATTCAACCCTGCGTAGAAAAATACAAAGAAAGAACTTAAATGTATTTATCAATACTATCAATACATCACATGCATACACACCACACAATAACAGTTACTTTGTTACAAAGATTTTCTTTCTTGACTAAGAGCCACTCCCCTCTTCTTGGAAAAATCCCAGTTACAGGCCTGAATGACAAAAATATGCCATGGATCTCTTAACAAAGAAGTCATATTCAATCATTTCCAACATTTGTTGAATAAATTACATATAAAAATTAGTTACACATCTTCTTTTGTAGTATGAACATGTATTAACTTCCTAAATACAGGTCACAGTCGAAGGTCCAATTTCAAGAGCCACACAAGGGCAAATTAGATGTTTTTTTAAGGAAGAGATTCAGATCAGTTTTATTGATCCATATCAAACCTTATATGGCCTAATGAGTACAACAGACACATTGACTGAGGTTTACAAACAAATTTATATTTTGGTGGTAGAAAAAAAAAAAAAATCAAATTCTATCCATAGATATGCAGAAGTATGATGGAATGGGAGGCAGATGAGGAGGCCAGAGAAGAGAGAGAGAGAGAGAGAGAGAAGAGAGAGAGAGAGAGAAGAGAGAGAGAGAGAGAGAGAGAGAGAGAGAGAGGAGAGAGAGAGGGAGAGAAGAAGGGAGAGAGAGGGGGAGGGGAGATAGAGAGAGAGGGAGGGAAGATAGAGAGAGAGAGAGAGAGGGGGGGGGATAGAAAGGGGGAATTAGGGTGAAGGAATAGTTATTCAATCAATTACTTACCATACGCTTCCCTCCAACCCCTTCAAATGCTCAGCTGCTTTTAGTTTTTCACTTGCCATCGTTTCCTGAAATAGAAAATACATTTATTGTCAAATCTTCAAGCCCTCTCTAAGGACCAAGATTGGACAATGATTAGGTGACATATAGAATACAGATAAACTATGAAGAAAATAAATGGCATTTTATATTAAGACAAAATGGCAGTACATGTTTGTGATTGCAATTCTTTTATGGTGCTCTTGCCATAATTCTTTTATTCATGTTCTATGGTACATAGAATGTTTTTCACGTTCATCACAAGTTCAGAAAGCAATTACGAGGATTTCAAATAAACAAGTTGCGTCTCAAGACAGCATGGGGGGATACAAACTGTATGAGAGTAAAAAAATTATCCCAGTATAATTATGATATCCACACATATTAGTCAAAATAGAAAGCTGGATATATTATCAATACATGTAGCATTGTAATTCATTATGTAGCATGTATTAAAATGCGCATTAACTTTGTCTGGATTTTTAGGAAAGTGTACATGTACTCCAATATGTGGAACCTCACTGTCACGAAACATAATTCTGCAGCACCTGAACATTATGCATGGGTGGAAAAGTAATGTGAACCATGGTGAATAACATGAGTAAATCCAATTACTTCCACAAATTCAGGCACCTGTGAAATAAAATAACCTACCTGTCTTCCCGACTAAAAACCTCAAGGAACAATTAATATTCACAGAGCTAAATTACCGTAGGTACATGTAACACTGAAGCAGCAATATCACGAGTCCAGGCCAGTGATTTGCTGTACATTGCAAACATACACGTAGCAGAAGTAAAGGGGGTGTGTTCTTTTGTGTGCAAATAATAGATTATGGTCTGATCTACAAGGATTCTTTCAATTATCAAAATGTCTGGGTGGCTAGTCTGATCAAACAGACTGTAATCAGTTTCCTTGAAGTGCTCTTTATCATTTTAATCCGTTTTCCATTTGTTAACAGTTACATGTGACAACCTTTTGACTTTTAAATGTCACATGATTTTGTAAATAATTCATGTCTTTAAGTCTTTTGGAATTTTAGCTGAATATACATGTACATGTATGCACAATGTAGTTTCCTGATTCAGGATATAGCCTAGGCCCGTATTCTAAACAGTAGACTAAGCTTGTGTGAGTTGAAGTTTTTGCAAGCTATTGTGCGATCCTTTTGAAAATTTAATAAAATGTTTTGAAGAGAAAATTACTTGTTTTGGTAAAATTTTGGTAACAAATCTTTGCAGTATGAAGTAGCAAATACATTTGTGTTATAATTCAAGTGGTCATACATTGTATATTATAAGTCTGCACAGCTCAGAGTGTTGCATTCTCAATTAGGAAAATGGACCAATATGAGTACTTTAATAGTTGAGGACTTGAGGTGATGCTAAACAGGGTTGCTGGTTTGAATTGGCTTTAAAAAGTTTTATCCAGACCCTTATAATGGTTAAATAAGGTCTGAATGAGCAGACTATAAGCAGGTTATGATAATAATGATAATAGAAATGGTTTGTTATGTAGTGCTCAGGTCCGTCAAGCATGATGCTCATGTTGCTTCTGATTCATGATAGTTCTATTCCCTCCACCATGCATGAATAAGCCATTTTAACAGACCATTAAATCTTAGTAACGATGTACATGTACATGTATTCAAACAAACTGTTATTAAAGAATAAACTATAATATTAGTATATGTTGGAATCCAGCTTGCATACATTTAGTTGTTGCTTTTTCGAGCAGAAAATTTAAAGGGTCAAACGAGCCTACTGAATCATAATACCCATGGCATACAGATGTTTCTTTGTCAAAAAGTTTTATAAAGACAAGGAACATGTACTGAAACATAATCATTCTTTATTATTTTAACCCTCAGAAAGTTCATTTATTCCCCTTTACACAATATTGATACCCTATTTGTAATGATGATGTGATGCTTGAATGGACAATTAATAAGTCAACAATGAAAAGTTTGTGGCCTAGGGCTGATTTAACTTATTTTTCTCCTTTGTTATTGAAACATGATCAGATGCCTATTGAACGATTGATGTATTTTGCTACTTTTCACTTTTCTCTTTCTTGTATTGAGGGGGTTCTGCTATCAAGAAAAAGAGGAATAAATCAATTTTTTAAAAATGTTTTGAACATCATTAAGAATGATTAAAAGCACCCCAAAAGATATCAAGGCTCAGAGTTGAATTGCAGATTTTTTCTTGAGGATTATTTCTTCACTTTGATAACAAATTAGGGATTACAATTACAAAGAAAGTGATGTTGGAAAAGTATTTCTTTGCACCAATATTGTATGATGACTTCTGGGGGGCGTTTCATGAAAGGACTTGTCGGACGTTGTATCCGACAAACTGTTTTTAAGCTACTGAAATGCTTCTAACTGATTGGCTGAGAGCAGATTTGTCGGATAAAATATCTGACAAGTCTTTGATGAAATGCCCCCCTGATATCCCTTTCATAATCACACTCTTTGAAGGTTAACCATGGAGCTACAAAACTTTATATCTCTATGGCTCAACCAAGACTGCTTGATTTTCCGTTTTTCAAATAAATGAAAAAATAACTGGAAACATGTAACATATTTCTAATATTCTGAATTCATCTATATTAGATTAGCCTGCACATTCTCCACTCCCTGAGAAGCATTCAATCATGGCATCATATATGGTATAAGGTACGCATTTACAACTGGTTGGGGACCATACCCACAACCTTTGCATCCCCAGTCAAGAGACTAGACTCTAGACGTTGCAAAATAGATCATATTAATCTATTAAAAAATTTTAAATTTTACTAAAAATCAATTAATATTCCATTAATATAAGGGCTTACATGTGTATAAATTTGACCAGCTTTTCTAAAAATGTAATTTTATGTAACACTCATTTTTTGTGTCTGTGTATCTCCCTATTTTAAACAAAGAGTAATTTGTCTAAAATGAACTCATTATAAGACAATAACTATGTTTGAAATGATTGGGATTGTCAATTTGTATGGAAAACACTTCTTTTGATCATGTCAGAAGGTTGCCAATTAAGGATTGCTCCACTCACCACTGATCTTGTACGTCCAAGACTGAGCTGATAGCAGGATGATGGAAGGACATTGGCTGCAGGTAGGTAGGATGAGGATCGACACAGGCGATACAAAGACTGAAGAGAGGCTAGCCTAGGCATAACAAAGCAAGATCCTGCAACAAGAATCATTCACCATAAAATAATTTATTTATTAAGGCGCCTTCACTATTCTATAAAAGGTGTCAGTTTCCCGCGTCTTTTATTCCAAAAGCTGATTTGTCGTCTTTTGAATAGAATCCCAAAATCTTAATACGGCTTAAACACGTTAAACACGTTAAACATGTTAAAAGCTGAAAGCCAAATGTTTCTCAGGAAGCCGCGGGAAACTGACACCATTTGATTGGAGAAGACGCCTAAGGGGGCCGATCATCAAAATCAATAATTTGTTCACCATTTTATTTCGCTTCAGGCTTAACCCAAGTTTGGAAGTCTTCTTCTATCTGTATTTTCTAGAAAATGGATGGATCTCTCACTCAGTCAACGACTCACTATTTGGTAATGCTGATAAAACACTTCCCAAAAAGTAGATCGATCTGAATCCCCTCACCCCCCCCCCCTCCTCCTCCAGGTAGATCAAATAAAAACATGGCTAAAACTAAAGCCTAAACTCTTGTCAACTCTCGATTAATCTCTCTCAGTCTCACTCTCTTTCTAATTAATTCTAACATGAATTAATTAAGTTGCATCTAAAGCTACTCCCAAACCGTAAACTAAGGTGTAATGATTTATACTGATTCGTGATCAAGATGATTAAAGCTCTTCCTCCCCTCCAGGTCTAGATCTACGTCCATTATTATTTTATTTTATTATCACCAAAACAAAAGGCAACGCAAGTCACTGAGTCAGCACCACACACACTGCAGACCCACCAACACGCAACAGACAGCCACCGGCCGGTGCAATGCAGCGAGCGAATGTGTAGCGCGGCCGCGGGTGGTTGTGCTGAGCCGGAAAATAATGTGTTTCGTATCAAGACTTTATCGGTTGAATGATTTACATACATACGCAGATACGGGCCGATACGGGTAATCAAATTCATATATACCTTATGAATGCCTGCTTCAGAAAACTAGTCAAATCTTCAGGTCAAAATCAATGAGCTGCGCCACAATAGAACCGACAACAAGCTTTGCTTGGAGGTGTGTCAAGGATAACGACGCTGATTGGTGGAAAATGCCATCATTGTCAACGCTTCCTGTACGGGGAAAACCCAGACTTTACTCTTTAACGAAGTTCATCTTTTGTCATATTTTTCATAAAAATGACATTTGAATACTTATTAGAAATACGCATTCCCCAAAAAACATATTAATTACTATATATGAAACATATTTGATGTTTTCCTATTTATATGTAAGGACATAACATTTTAAAGAAAGTAAGATTATTTTCAAGAACTTGAACGAAACTATCTTTCACGACGTAACCCATACGTTCATTTTCATGTCAGTACGTACGTACCCAAAAACAGAATGGAGAAAGCTGAGAGCAGCAGTTCGAGTAAAGGGGGAACCTTTTCAGGGCCGCCTGGTCAAGCTTCGGCCAACCAAGGTTACAAGATGGCAATGGCTACATATCAAAGAGACTCCCTGGAATTCAAATATTGTGAAGAAGTGTCGAAATATGAGAAAGTGGCCAAAATAGGTCAGGGTACATTTGGGTAAGTAGAAAAATCATCAAGACATTGATTCCAATTCCAGTAATACACTTGACCACTCATATGTACGAGATCAATATGACAGAAGTATATTGACCTCGTATTGAATAAGGTACTTTTCGTTGTAGGAAAAAATGTAGACCCAGATATTAGGATATAGTAAGATATATGATAAGAGGATACAACAATAATGATAACTAATATATATGTTTCTTAAAGTAAACACAATGTTGAGATTTAAGTTATGAAAGATAGAAAATAAAGAGAAACTCACCGCTGGTCCTGGTGCGTGTCACGTACGTAGTAAAAGCGCCTCCAATGCGTTACTGTGTGCAGCTATGGCGCTATTGTAAGAGTCGTCGCAAATCAACTTCACCCTGAGAAATCGGCATTTTCTAAAACAAACTCGGACCACACCGTAATACTTTATGTCGTGTGCGCTGACCCACATGATATAATCGTACTTACTGAATCCATCACTGGGTAGAAAAACTGAAAGACTAGTACAATTGTTGACATTGTTCTAGTTTAACGTAATACGTTGAAGCAAGAACAGTAAAGGAATTTCTTGGAAATAAAAAATACATCTATGACGTCTGGTTTCAACTGTCAGTGTTTTTAAGTCCTTATTTTTCTTGTCCTTAATTTTTCTTTTCCTCTTTCGTATTCTTTTCCTTGTCGTTTCCCATAGTCATCTTCTTTTTATTGTTGTTGTTCTTTTCGTCTTTTCATTTTATTTATTTATTTATTCTTTTATTAATAATTATTTTTTGCGCCCCCTAAATTGCCGCCCGGGGCACACCCCCCTTCACCCTCCTCTAACATTAGATAGTCACTCCTGCAGAGCGTTGCAGCTCTTCAGAATATCATTATATAATTATATATCATTATATATCAAAAATACAAAATACAAAATTGATTTAAAAGGAACAAAAAAAAGGAAGATATCATGTAAAGAACGACTTGAGCCTACCCCTATAGCTGTTATATGGTACTCTTCTTGAGGGCCGAAGGCGGATTTTTTTTTGGTTTTTTTTTTACACCCCCCCCCCCCCCCCACTTATCACGCGGCCATATTAAACGTGGAAAAAAATCTGATTTACTTTTTTGATCGCCAGGCGTATGTCAAAAAAATTTGATGTACCTTTTTGTCCACTTTTTGCAGATTTCGAACCCACCCGTAAAAATCCTAGTTAGGGGCCTGCTATGTGCAAACATTAACATGGTTATTACAAAAAAAATTAAATATAAATCTCTCAGCTTTGGAGAAAAACTAAATCAAGCTCAATGAGTTTTTAATGGATCGGTAGTGAGATGGCCTATCACCGGAAGTAATCTTACTCGACTTACTCCACGAATTACCCCAAGGCCCTGTATTTATATAGGGCCTTGAATACACCGCACAGCGCCCTCATAAGACGTAAGTTATAAGTTCATTGCAAGCAGTACATTGCATTCGTCGCTACAGAAACCGGAATTTATTTCGGTTCTTACCAACTTTAAACCTTTCTGATGACATCGAGTGGAGACAGAACCCCCATAAAGTTATAGGCAACAAGGAAGGATAATTGGTACGTAAAAATAAAATATACATCTTTTTTCTTGTTGTTTTGTTAAAAAATATTTATATAGAAATGTAGTTATGCACCTAACAGTGTCACTGTATTTGCTAGTAGTCCCACGTAGTGGTGCTGCTAGCGTGCACTTGACTTAGTTATGCATGGTCAATTCATAATTGACCTTGCACTGGGAAGTACCTTATTGCAGCAGTTTTCTTCCAATGGAAAGTCAATGCAGAAAAGTGTCTTGAGAACCTACAACCAAGTCAAGGTGGCATATCCAAAAAAGGTCTAAAAATTCTACTAAACAAAATTTTAAAAATCTAATGGAAGAATTCCAGTATACTATTAATTCATCATCACAAATTCACATTCACATCATTATCAATCATCTTCATCATCATCATCATCATCATCATCATCATCATCATCATCACCATCAGCATTGTTGTCATGTCATTGGATTGAATTGAATAATTAATTGAATTGAATTGAATTGAATTGAATTGAATTGAATTGAATTGAATTGAATTGATATTGGATGGGATGGGATTGGAAGTAAATTACACATCATCTGTAAACGTACTTGATATTTTGTCAACATTAAAAGATCATCTACTCTAGCCTAGGGAGTGAATCTGACTGTGTGAGCGTGAGTCTTCTGGTTGTCCCCAAAATTATTTTAGAATTTATTTGACTTATAGGCCTAAGTAAGTTGGTAAGTATATTTTCACATTGCCTAGATTATTTCAAGATTAAAATTTTAACACAGATTTTAAGGCAATTATGTTTTGTTTTATATAGAGAGAGTTTTTATCTAAAAATGCTCTTTACAGTTGGTTTTTCTTCACATGAGTTTTCCTGAAATAGCTCCAACAGTTATTGATGTTTAGATTTCTTAATCTTGATTAAACTCTATATTGTTGCTTTTCTCTTGCAGAGAGGTGTTCAAGGCAAAGCACAAAAAGAACAAGAACACTGTCGCCTTGAAGAAAGTTCTTATGGAGAATGAGAAGGAAGGGGTGAGTGGAAACATTGGCCCGTATTCACAAAGTTGTCCTAAAATTAAGCCTATCAACTCATTCAGGACAGAGATTATTTAAGGGCTAAATTGATCACATTTTATTCCTCAAATTGGCAACAGCAATATTTTAAATTCAATGATACATGCTTCTAATTGAATGTAATGTCCTTGAAACCAACACACATGTTCAGGAACTTCAACAATTTTTTTTTTGATTGCCAATTTTGATGAAAAACAGTGATCTTCAACTTCCCAATGTGTTGCCAATTTGGGGATTTTAAGAATTATTCTCATTAATAAAATTCCTGGCATCAAATGCAGTACGGTCATGCAACAACAATGGGCACAATGTATGTAGAATTTTTTTTCTCTTTCTGCTGATATATCTGGTGTATTTTTTAGAGCTCTGAAACAAAAGTTATTAACCCAAACCACAAAACGTGGGACAATGACGCGAGTGGGTTAAATCTGTGACTGTGGTTTAACTATGAGTAGCAAAATGTGACATAATCCAGAACCTTAGATGTTTGATTTATCAGAATTTTTGGTAATGAAACTCTTAAAATATGCCTGGGAATGATGAGTACAGAAGTTTTCCTAACCATTATATCATGATTCCAGAACCCAGTAAATGTGTAAGTATCAATTGACAAATTGTGTTACATTTGCTGCTCATAGTTAAATCACAGATTTAAGCCAAGGTTAACTTTAGAACACCTTTGTGAATACTAGCCATTGAATTTAAAAGAGAATGAAACACTAGGAACCATATTATAAAACAGAAAAAAATAAATCAAAGAACTTGATTGCTGTTGCATAAACAGTAGACCGAGGCTGCTCTGTCCTCATCGTAATCCCCTCTGAGGACAGAGAACTTCCATTGCGCGTGCTGTTCAAAATGCAGTGTACATAGCTGAGTGTGCTTTTCGGTGATCATATTATAGATCTGTAAGATGAAAGTTATTCCACTTACCGCATCTGCAAGTAGATTTTCTCTACAAATTGTCCTTTTTGATGCCCAACTGTCTTGTTGAAGTTGGATTTTGGGGGTTTCTGTAAGTTTTTCCCATGAAATTTGGGGAAATTTAACAGAGAATACAGCACTGCATTTTGAACAGCTCATGCAATGGAAGCTCTCTGTCTTCTGAGAGATACGCGATGAAGACAAAGCAGCCTCGGTCTACATAAACAGTTGCTTTGTGCAGTAACTTTGCCATCAGTGGTATAAAATTCTATGGTAACGTTGCTTATAATCCAGTATTTCATGAAAGTTACCATTGTCAAGTTTATTAGAACAGTAAGTTTGATGCAACGGCACCCTGATCAATGAATGTTTGAGAAAAATTTATTGAATAATTAGAAATTTATACATGTGCGTTTAGATGTTAAGATCACTAAATGCTATGGAGATCCATCCATTGGCAATGTGAGACAGATATGTGATCTTAAACTTGAATACAATATAACTTTCCCATTATCTTTGTATAATTTGTCTCTGTTATAGATTCTGTTGGAAGATTAGGCATTCTTTTTTATGGGGGGGTACATGTAGTACAGGTATCACAAAATATATAATATACTGTCCTTGGAATGAGGAAAAGGAATGTTTTGATTTTGATTTTTTTTTTTTTTTTTTTTTTTTTTTTTTTTTTTTTTTTTTTTTTTTTTTTTTTTGTGTCTATCAAATGGGAGAGTGTTTTTATAGTATGAAATCACACACCTTGGTCGCACTGACAATGATAGGATCTCCATAGCTTTGCCACTTGTTATCTTGACCATTTAAATGCTCAATTTTTTTTTTTTAATTTTATTTATCCAATTTTCTTAAAATTTCAATTTCTAATTCTTTTATTTTTCTGTTTTCACAACTTGTTCTATTGTTCTATTTGCAGGTTTATTTTTTATCTCGGATGGTTACAAAACTGCATTCTACAAGATACCACTGTACATGTAGTTTCACATTTATAATTACAATGATTATTAGTCTCTTTACAATGTAGGCCTATAATTGAAATATCAGACAAATAGCACTTCTGCTAGTAGTGGATAGAGGTATATAATCTAAATTCATTTTAAAGAAAATGGCAGCTGAGTGGCAGCAAATCAATCAATTAGCCTATTTAGGAAAGTCCCCACAGATTTTATTTTGATTTTTGTTTCATGCATAATTGATTTAATTTTCTCTCCATTTCTTTTAGTTTCCAATTACAGCACTAAGAGAGATCCGGATCCTCCAGCTGCTTCGCCATGAGAATGTTGTTCCGCTGTACGAGATTTGTAGAACTAAAGGTGCGTATAAATGTTGTATGTAAGTGAATCGTATTACCGAACATTTTTCTTTGATGCAGTCATATCAAATACGATTTTCAATAGCTAAATTTTTCAGATTTCCACTGTAAGACATATATAAATAATAGCAAATACAAAAAATTTCATTTTGTCAGCTTCCTTTTGTCCAAGTAAGGAAGAAATATTGGATACCTGTTATTTTTTTCCTTTTTTTACACCCTCTATAGATCTCTTCCTGTTTATAACAACAAGGGTATTATTCATTATTCCTAATAGAAAATTATTAGGGACTGCCCACAAGAGTAATCATATACCAGTTTAACAATGAAATTTTCATTGATAAAACTTCTAGGTTTTAATTGTTTACTGTATCAGATTTGCTCTCATCTCATGTTCTTGTTTTATCAAGCCATCAATGATAAATTTGTTTATTTATTGTGTGTTTTCCTTTCAGCTACTGCATACAACAGGTATAAGGGGAGCATTTATCTTGTGTTTGAGTTCTGTGAGCATGACTTGGCTGGGCTTCTTAGCAACACCAATGTCAAATTCTCTTTAGGAGAGATCAAATCGGTCATCAAGCAGCTTCTAAACGGACTCTACTACATCCACAGCAACAAGGTGCTCCATAGGGACATGAAAGCTGCTAATATTCTCATCACCAAAGCTGGAGTTCTCAAGCTCGCCGACTTTGGACTCGCACGAGCATTCAGCCTACCAAAAGGTGACCAGCCGAACCGTTACACCAACCGCGTGGTGACGCTGTGGTACCGCCCACCGGAGCTGTTGCTAGGTGAGCGCAATTACGGACCTGCTATTGACCTGTGGGGGGCGGGCTGTATCATGGCGGAGATGTGGACAAGAAGTCCCATCATGCAAGGCAACACAGAGCAACACCAGTTGACGCTCATCAGCCATCTCTGCGGCTCAATCACTGCCAGCGTCTGGCCAGGACTTGAGAAACTAGAACTCTCTCATACTCTCGAACTCCCCAAGGGTCAGAAGCGAAAGGTCAGGGATCGTCTGCGAAGCTACGTCAAGGATCAACAAGCCTTGGATTTAATCGACAAACTCCTCACGCTGGATCCAAAATCGAGGATCGATTCGGATCTAGCTTTGAACCATGACTTCTTCTGGGTAGATCCGATGCCGTGTAGCCTTGAGCGGATGCTGTCTTCGCATACGCAGTCCATGTTCGAGTACCTGACACCAAGGCGTCGGATCCAACAGCATCCATCACATGCCGGAGGGGCTAACCATCGAAACCCTCACCATGCACATCCGCCAAACAGACCTGCACAAGCCCCTACAGACCAGAATTATGACAGGGTATTCTAAAACTATTCTGAAAGAGACTTGTAAACTACAGTGTTATTTACACAAAGCCATCATCACCATCGTTTCATGTAAGTTAAGTTTTGTGTGAATGACGATGTTTATTGTAAATATTTGTAATTGAGGATGTTTGTAAATGCCTCTGAGCACCATGCTATTACAAAAAGTGACTTTAGTCTTTAAAAATTATTATGAGGGGGAAATTGTCTGAGCCTATTTAGCA
Organism: Paracentrotus lividus; assembly: GCA_940671915.1. Taxonomy (NCBI): domain Eukaryota; kingdom Metazoa; phylum Echinodermata; class Echinoidea; order Camarodonta; family Echinidae; genus Paracentrotus; species Paracentrotus lividus. The sequence goes on along the minus strand of CALNVZ010000649.1, from coordinate 7,614,112 downwards.
TAACCTTGTTAGCATACATGTACATGTATATATGTTTGTTTGTTTGTTTTTAAGTCAAGATGAGATGCTAGTACAGTGTGTGGCTGTTTACATGTATCTATTCAAAATTTACAAATTAAGAACATTTTTTAATTAAATGTTGGAGTTCACAACAAAAGACTACTAAAGTGTATAATCTCAACAGGCAAAACTTTAACAAATCTGCAATTACAACAAAAATCATATATCATTTTCAAACATTATCTCAGATTTTCACTATTTAAAATGATTCCCATAAATATGTATGCTTTTCAGACATTCGTATTGGCATTTTAAATGTTCAGTAGGTCATATCATTTCACATTTTCAGGTAATAGAATGAGATTTTCAATAAATTGAAATAGCCTATACAAGAACTGACCTTTAAAAAAGGATATATTTCATTTTGAAACATTGGCTCAGTATCTTTACTATTTTAAAGAAAAGTTCTCATGTTTCAATTATTAAACAAAATTGAATTTTTCTTTCATTCTAAATACATGTATGTATGTTAATAGATACCGGTACCTTTAAAGCATGTGACTTTGTAAACAGGAACCATTTTAACTACTGTATCCTGTTTTCATAATGCCAATACATGTAGCATTGTGCGATACTTTCATACAGTCAACCTTGCCAAAAATGAATCTGTTGAAACTGAAGAAATGTGTAGGCTTTTCTAAATAGCAGCTATTGTTATCAGATCTTTCAGGACACATTGATGCCATTGTATATACTGCCCTATTTTGAAAAAAGGAAGCAAGAGACATTTCCTGTGAAAGAGCAAAATGTTAATGTCATTTACACTGGTGTCAATGTAAACTCATGACATCTTACCTTAGCTATCTTTAAGCTGGATAAACATTTATATAACAAAATTTGGACAGGAAAAAGATGGCATTGAATGGACAATAAAAACATCAAAAACTCAAATTTGATTAATATATCACTTCACACTTGCTTCCTTTTGTTAAAGTAGGGCTGTATTGCATTAGACATTTCTGCCGACCATTTGTTCCATAGTGCCATTCATCAATCACAAATTTGGAGTTCCAAGAGATGCCTAGTATACCAGCTGGATTATTCAGTGGTATTGTGTTATGAATGAAATCACTGGCACATATTTTTTGTTATGGCTCAAATACATGTACTCAACTTCGCCTAAGTCAAACTTGCATTTAATACCAAAGTCAAGGTCTTTTCAAGTACCGGTAGCCATCTCTTTGTATTCTATTGTTTTGAACCCTTCATATTAAAGTTAAATTTGTCCTAGCCAGTTACATGTATTTCTTCAGTCCTTAACAGGTTTTACTTTTCCAACGTTGACCATTATTTTTAGAAGACTGTTTGAAGTACATTGTAATTTCCTATTCCAGTAAACTTGACCATTCTTCAAGGTTGTAACAGATTATTGTTAATAAGTACATGTATTAAATCTACTAAGTTACAGTCCATTCCTGTTATAACAAGATAATACTCCTGGACCAAATTTTCAAAAATATGCACACAAGTGTGTGTTCCTATTTGTTCAGTATCAGATTTTGGTTTAACAAGTTAATTTTGGTTCATGAGTATCTTGTTATAACGGGATTGGACTGTATTCTCAAATATTTCTGTCAAATGTTTTTAAACACATAGCAGCTTTGCGCATTATATCACATGGCTCAGTGATATAATTTGTTCGAGTTAAAAGCAATTTGAAGTACGTTTCATTTTTGTTAATAACAATCACAGACACAGATAGATCTTTATGATTTGACAATTCTTGGTCCAGATTTCAAATATATTGTCCGAGATGTTTTGTTCAATATCTCAAAATTTCATCATATCAGGATAATTGACGTGCTGCTGAACCACTTGTTATAATGGGAATGAATTTTACAATGTGCAGAAAAGTTTTGCTTACAAAATTGTGGTAATGTATAGACTATGGAAAGACGACCCCTTTTTAGAACTAATTGCAAGGATCAATTATTGCTATAATTGTCCCCGCCGAACGAGTTCGAGCAGGGGACTATGAAACGGGCTCCGTACGTGTGTATGTGTGTGTGTGTGTGTGTGTGTGTCCGTCCGTCCGTGCGTCCGTATGTGATCAAAATCTTCAATTTGCTACTCCCTCACCATTTTTCATTCGATTTCGATTCCGTTAGCTTTATATGATAGCACTAGGTGATGGCTTCAAAACTTCTTCACAGAATTTTGACCTTTGACCTTTGACCCTGATTTTTGACCTATATTGTACATTGGTTACAAAATGCTTCTCCTTCGCCATTTTTCATCCGATTTCGATTTTGTTTGCTTTATGATATAGCACTAGGTGAGGACTACAAAACTTCCTCACGGAATTTTGACTTTTGACCCCTTTGACCTTTGACCTTGATTTTTGACCTATACTGTACATTGGTTACAAAATGCTACTCCTTCGCTATTTTTCATCCGATTTCAATTTTGTTTGCTTTATAATATCCCACTAGGTGAGGACTACAAAACTTCCTCACAGAATTTTGACTTTTGGCCCCTTTGACCTTTGACCCTGATTTTTGACCTATATTGTACATTGGTTACAAAATGCTACTCCTTTGCCATTTTTCATCCGATTTCGATTTTGTTTGCTTTATGATATAGCACTAGGTGAGGACTACAAAACTTCCTCACGGAATTTTGACTTTTGGCCCCTTTGACCTTTGACCCTGATTTTTGACCTATATTGTACATTAGTTACAAAATGCTACTCCTTCGCTATTTTTCATCCGATTTCGAGTTTGTTTGCTTTATGATATAGCACTAGGTGAGGACTACAAAACTTCCTCACGGAATGTTGACTATTGACCCCTTTGACCTTTGACCTTAATTTTTGACCTATATTGTACATTGGTTACAAAATGCTACTCCTTCGCTATTTTTCATCCGATTTCAATTTTGTTTGCTTTATGATATAGCACTAGGTGAGGACTACAAAACTTCCTCACGGAATTTTGACTATTGACCCCTTTGACCTTTGACCTTGATTTTTGACCTATATTGTACATTGGTTACAAAATGCTACTCCTTCGCCATTTTTCATCCGATTTCGATTTTGTTTGCTTTATGATATAGCACTAGGTGAGGACTACAAAACTTTCAAACAGAATTTCGACTTTTGAGAAGGCTCTTACAGCCCATTTAAAAATCCAATTTTGATAATTGTATCTTGAATTGCAGGAGTGTTCGTGCCTCAACTGTGGACAGTGGGAGTTTATTCCATTGATCGATGACCCTTTGGCTAGAGAAGTGTTTCCTTATATCCAGTCCAGATCGTTGCTTGGCAGATTTAAGAGAGTGCCCTCTGGTTCTCACATACTCTGCTCTCTGAAAATATTTCATATTTGATTTCTCCATTTGTGTTATCATTCTATATGTTTCAATGAGGTCTCCCCTTTCCCTCCTCCTTTCCAGTGTTTAACTTGGCAAGCCTGTCTTCATACGAGAGTATACAGATATCACGTATCATTTTCGTAGCTCTTGCTTCAACCTTCTCTATTAATTTTCTTATTATCATTTATTACATAATTTCACATAGCTTGTAAGAAGCATTCTTTTTTTTAAATATTATTTGGAACATTTTCTGTAGCTTTTACATATTGTGGTTGTATAATTGTACAGGAATACAGAGAATTGACTTTTCGTTTTCTTTTCTGATGCGATATAATGGGAATTTTGTATTATTGGCGGGGACATATATTCCGCATCGCGTAATATACTAATCCACTTGTTTGTTCCTGTTATGGTCACAAAAATAAAATGAATTGTAGCTGGTTGACTGGAATAAAGCATGCAAACAGAAGTTATCTTTTATTGTACTGATTTTATTGCACATAAATTAAGTAATAGCTATGTAACGATTATAAAATATTAATTTTATCACAAACACATAAACAGCAAATTGCATGATAATCCTTTGCAATAAGTAGTGCGCATGTATAAAAATAGAGACGATTTCAATGAACATTACTTGAATAATAAAAAATAGCAAAAAAACATGACAAAATTACTGGTCATTAAAAAAAACAACAACTGAAGACCTGAATATTAAATAGGCCCAAGTCCAATTTTTGGTAAAATTGAGTTAAACATGAAGGAAAAAAAAATGTTTATATGAGCCAATCGTGTGTTTTTGTGATAACCCTTAATTCCACCAAGTATTCCCAACAATTCATGAAATAATCAACAAAATCCTGGACTTGGGCCATTCTCACATGTATAATTAGACCCTCTCTCATCAGTTGGACATTGTACACCAACCTTCTATGCATGTGGTCTGAAGAATGGTCTTACTCCAGTAAGATTCAAAGCAAAACCAAAGTCCATAAAAAACAAAAACAAAAAGAAACCCAGATAAGTAACATTATTACTGTTATTTATAACACATGTGAATTTAAAAACTTGTATTTATGATGTAGGTCCACTGCCATAGTCAAATATGATATCCATGTTTTACTTGAAATGACCCGCCAAGGACTTGGGCCATAATTACATATATACCAATGTAGTGAGTCAAAGCATAATAAGCTGAAATTATGTTTGGTGCCCACAAGGGTATTGCAATGTTGATAGGTAACTAAATTTTGGGTTGATAATGTAACAAGAAAAAATTTAAATTTTCAATGTCTGATTCTTAATCAAAAATGGTTAACACAATAAAATGCATGTTTTTACAATATATTCTTGAAGAAAAAAGTAATTCATATAAACTCAAACAGATACAGTGAAACATGGAAAGTGTTGAAAGAAGTTGTTATCAGTATCATGCCCTACTCTGATTAATTAGAAAAAAAAATTATGAGCAAGTGTTACCATGTGCATAACAGCTTAAAATAACACCATAAGCTTGGTAAATAATGGTCATGGACTTTAATAACTTCTACATGTTTGAAGTCTGGATAGGAAAGTCACTTTCTCATAAATCTCTTTTATTATTGTTCTTTATTCTGGAATAGACAGTCTACTATAAGTCAGAAGTTAGACCTTTAGTAATATACACATATACTTCATGGAGATTCATAGGCATATAGAAGTCTAAATTTACATTCATGTTTGTAATTCATGTCCAATTATTGAAATTATCAAGAACAAAAAATAACCTGATGTAGATAACAAACAAATATGCACAACTTGAGTTTCATAATTTTATCAAGACAAGTTAATCAAGCCAATGAATATGTATCTAATACAGTAACCCTTACCCTAACCATAATCCTATGGATTGAGTGTAAGGGGTCAACAAATCAAAAGATCCCTCAGCCCTACTCCAACAGACGTTCATGTCTGTATTTACTCACACACAAAATAGCCAATCTAAATGAACATTTAAAGGTCTCAAAATAAAACAAATACTTGTAAGATAATTGATCAATTTAGTCTGCATTGTAAAGGAGTAAAGAAGACTAGTGTAAGAGTAACCATATATATTTTTTTTTTTGCAATTTTAGCATTTTGTTGATAAAAATATTTAAAAAAAACTTGATTATAGTAAATATATTTTTTGATGAAATAAAAATATGTTTTATATTTTTTAAACATAAATATACATATAATAATGTTTCATGAAATGTAGTCAGATCATCATCCAATGAGGAGGCCGCATTCAGGTAGTACGTGAATACGTCACTACGTCGCGGTAAGCTTGAAACAATGGCGACCTCCGGCGCTCTCATGCCATGGGTGAGAGGTGTGCAATAAAATTCAATTTTCTCAACAACCAGATAACCTAACTTGACAAATGGGGTGTCAAATTAATCCTGAAGTTATGCCTTCTTCAATAAACGTAAGAAAAAGCCAGCCCTGGCTTCCCCTTTAATTTTAAAAAGCTTTTCTCTAGCCTCTAGCTAAATATATAAAGAGAAATAAGAAAGAAAATATAAATCTGGCACTAATGCATCTACCTTTACGACAATATTTCTCTGATTAATTTTTCAAAACAAAGATTATCAAGTAAGTAAATGAGAATGAACTCATGAAGCATGTTAATTAGCATATCCTGCATAAATATCATTGTTTTATGAGAAATAGAGAATAATTCAAAAGATACAAAAGAATAGCTACCACAATTTTTTTTTTTTTTTCATTCTCATAATCATGTAGATTGATCATGTAAAAGTTGGAGCCCAACCTCAGACCAAATAGCACAGTCCAATTGTTCATCTTGCATTTAAACATCTATAAAGAATGCACCAAAGTATAAAAGCATTGCAGTTTGGAAGTACTTGAAAGATACAAATGATGCGATATCACTCCGTTTCCCACTTGATTCATCAGCCATGATTAACACAACTAGCCTCCTCTGCATTTTAGCGGTTACAGCCCGATAGACTACGGCGCCAATAGACCGCAAGGCAAATACCGGGTCACGATATCCTAGGATTGCATTTTGCTGTATGCCCTAACCCTAACCTTAACCATAGGATACCAGGTCACGATGACCCTATGTTGAAGGGTCACAATGGCCGGTATACTCGAAGGGTGACTAAATTTTAGGCCTACTTAATATGTATTAAGTACATTTTGTAGGCATTGCTGTTGTCTTGAAAAATAGGGTGACATATTTAGTAGGCCTACTAACAAATAGTCACCCTTCGAGAATATCGGCCAAAGTCTTTTGGCACTACGGTCTATCGGCCCCGTGGACTAAAGGGATGTCCCCATTTTAGCACATGCACGTCGGTTTCAGTTTTACACCAGCTTAAAGTCTTGGCAGACTAAAGCGCTCCATAGTAATTGACCCTAGATGACCCTTCGGCACCGCTAGCCTCCCCACCTGTGGTCTCGCCACCCATGTCCATCTGCCCGCTCCTCGTCAAGTTATCCCTCTGCGCTCGTCGGTCAACAGGGGGAGCCTTCTTCTTGGGGCGTCTTCTGAACGGAGCGAAGAGAAGATAACCCATGGCTGATCCAGCAGCGACGGCGATCAGGAAGTAGGCGTTGTACGTCATGACGACAAGCATTACCAAGTATCCAAGGCTGACAGACAAGATGTGGACGATGGTACGACCAAAATGGATCCGACATCTATGCATAGGTAGAGGAATGATAGATAACGAAGATGAGTATTTTTCATTGTAACAGAGTGCCATAAAGGCAAGGGAATCGACCGGCATTAATTCCTTTTGTTACTGGGGAGATTATCTATTCATCACCCCTCCTCCCCCCAAAGAAAGTGCGTCTAACTCTACATCAGTGCATAAAGGCATCATTTAGTGCTTTGTATCCAATGGAAAAGGCGCTGCATAAATTTTAGGATTAAATATACTTTAATGTAGACATTAACTTTTCTTTCACATCAGGAATTATTTAGGGGCTTCTTGATAAGCTTTTAGTCTGCAAATTGCTAACACCATTTTATTCTTTGGCTAGTGCTACTTACTTCAACAAGATGAATCCTCGACCGCGCACGGTCGAAATATATGCCTCCGCCATTGCCAGATCAGAAATAAAAGAAAAATTCAACTATTTATTTTCCTTTAGGAAAAGGACATCTCTGACCTTGACATTGACCTTGCAACCCCAAACCTATGTGACCCTTGACCTTTGACCTAGGTACTCCATAGTCTACAACCCTTAAGATTGAAGCTTGCATCTCAATTGCCTCTTGAGATATCTCAATAATGAACTCAATACATGGAATTTCACATTTTGACCTCCATGACCCTTGACCTACATAAGCCATAATCTAATCAGACCATCTTGATATTGTGATACATACTACCCCGAAGTTTGAAGCTGATGCGTCAATTGGTTTTCAAGATATCGCGATAACGAACTCCACACATGGAATTTCCCAATTTAACCCATATGACCCTTGACCTTTGACCTACATACTCCAAAATCTATTCAGATCATCTTCCTATGGCCATACATACTACCATTAAGTTTGAAGTTGATACCTGAAATGGTTCTTGAGATATCGCGATAACGAACCAAATACATGGGATTTCACCATTTGACCTCTGTGACCCTTGACCTTTGACCTACATACTCCAAAGTCTAATCAGATCGTCTTTCTATGGTGATACATACTATCCTCAAGTTTGAAGTTGATATCTCAAACGGTTCTTGAGATATCGCGATAACGAGCAAACGGGACGTACGGACGAACGGACGGACGGACGGACAACCCGAAAACATGATGCCTCCGGCACCACCTTCAGTGGCGGAGGCATAAAAATATTTATTTGTCTAAAATTAATTTACTAAGCCCTTGCTATTTACAAAGTTTTCTATTATGATCACAGATTTGGATTGGAAAACAGTGATATTGAGTGTGTCAGAACATTGCTAAATTGTCAAATAAAGGATTTTAATGATAAAGGATTTTAATGCTTAATTTCCTTCTTCTAATACATGTGCCTGATGCTTTTTAAAAGCCAATTTAATATCAGGGTGGACTTTTTTTCTACTTCGATGATCAATGAATAGAAATCTGTTTACCTGCGTTGTTTGACCTTTGACACACTGCTTGGTATCTGGAGGGGCGCTAGGAGGGGCGATCTGGCATTAATGGGCGAGGTCCAATTCATCTCAAGAGGGTTAGTGGTATAGCGTCGGGTCAGGTAGGTGCTCAGGGTTGCCAACACCTCCAGGACAATCGATGCAAAGGCAAATAGAAGGCAGCACAAGGCAAATTCTACACCAAAAAAAGACAAGAGAGATATAACCATGATATGGATATGATGTGCCCAAGTGTCAGATCCTTCATCATAGTGCAACAATATAATATCATAATAAAGGATGACTCCAGGCTGAAATTGGGATGTTTCGAAAGGTAGAATAATATTGAAGAAGCACATTGGTGAAAGATTTCATCAAAATTGGATGAAAAATTGAAATAATTCATTTCATTTTTTCATGAGTATAAAATATCTATCCCATACTGCAAAAATAATAAAAAACAATTATGATATTTAAAAACATTCCACAAGGAGTAAGATCCTTTTATTCCATGTTCTTAGACCAGAAAATTTGAATAATTATTATTTCATGACATCATCAGCTTGCTCACTGAATATGCAGGAGACTATGCTAACTGTTTTGTCAAAAAATTCTGAACTTTAGAAATTCACAACCTTGTTTTTTGTTTTTTGTTTTTTTTTATCTGATTTTGATGAAATTTCCTGTGTTGTGCTTGTAAAGTTTTAATATACTTTAAAAAAAAAATCCCAATTCCAGTCTTGGGTCATCCTTTAATTGTTATTCTGGTCATTGGATAAAAGCTTATCCAAGAAGGCATTCCAGTACATAAATGAAAGCATCCAACACATGTTTCCATTTAACATCTACGTGAGGTGAAGCGTGTTGATAAAAGACCTTTGAATTCCCTGTCATGTAAAATGACCACTTAACTATTACAAGTGTTTTACAATAAATTTGTTGATAAATAGCAGTAATATGGAATAATAATTCTAAGTATTTAAAGCAAAATTCACAAACATTAAGAGAATCTTCATGCCTTTAGGAAAATGGTAGCATAATTAAAATATGAAAATACATTATTTGCTTATTGTAGAATGAGACATTATAATATAGTAAATAGTGGTAGTATTTTACGAGCTGTGATTGGTTGAAAGGGTGTCACGTGTCGTTCAACATTATAGGAATAATGCATTACGCGGAGTTGTTTAGCGAGTGTGCAGTGCACGCAGAGGTTTCTTCTGAGCATGCGCACTCCACACGAGGCCGGAGGCGAGTGTGGAGTGTGCATGCGAAGAAGAAACCTCGAGTGCACTGCATATCGCTGAACAACGACGGGGAAATGCATTATTCCTTTTATAAGATGGCTAAGTAATTTCGAACGGGAGGTCAATATACCTTGGATGAAAAGAAATATGAAATAAATCAAATATCAAAGATATCAGAAAATATCTAAAACTGTGGAGAGGTTTTGCGACACTTTACGTGACCTCATTTTACTTGACCTTATTGAGCATAAGCTATGGTACTTATCGAAATCTCGACTTTTGAGACGCTCACTATTTTAAGTGACCTCATTGAGCATAAGCTATGGTGCTAATCGAAATCTCGATGTTTGAGACACTGCACTGCACATGCGCCAAAACCGTGGATTAGACAATTTGGGTGCGCAAAAAATGCACGGGCGTGCAGGGATAGACATTTTCTGCGTATGATCACGTGGTACGCTTTGACCAATCAGCAAGCTGGAAATTACTTAGCCATCTTATAATCTGGTATGTTGAACGCTTTTTTGTTATGTTGAACGGTTTTTTGTTATGTTGAACGGTTTTATCCTGTGTTAAAATGAATGGCGAAATCGATTGCTTTGTTTGGCTCGCGCGTAAAAACAGTAAAATGGTGCGCACAACAATAGATACGCGGAGCAACAATATACGTCACAATAGCTTAAAGCTGGTGTATAGTGTTGGGAGAAGGAAAATTTAATTTGGATTCACAGTTAGATAATATGAAAGACTGAATCCTATAACTGTAACAAAGAAAGTTATACTACATGGAATCTCGTTTTAATGTCTTTATTTCACGATTATAGTATAAAAAGATAAGTCGGGGATCCGACACATCTTTGTGTGCACTCGGCGTTCACATGGAAAACCAATGGGGATTCTCTTGTGTGGGTGATACACACAGATCGCTACGGTCCATTCATGCGGGAAGTTCGGGGGACAGGACAACCCAGCCAAGGTCTCAAAACCGTTACAAATTGTGTTTGGATTCAAACATTTCACTGAAATTCACCGGAATCGTGAAAGGAAATCCCCCCCCCACCAATCCCTCCCACCCACATTTGTCTTTTAGTGCAATGTGAACAACATGAGACTATATTTAATCGGTTTTATGCCGATTTTTTTTTTTGTTACCAAAACTATACACCAGGTTTAATTAGCACCAAAAGTTTGGCAAACATTGGCAAAGATAAAACCAGATTAGGCAAGGTCAAATATTTAGGTGTCTATTTACTATAATAAATAGTGCATGCTCTATTAATGCAACATTACTAACTATGTGAACTCCAAATACTAAATTATCCCTCGTGCACATCTGTTTCAACTCGGCCTACGGCCTCGGTGAAATAAATGTGCCCTCGGGATAATTTAGTATTTGTCGTGCACATAATCTAGTATGTTGCATGGTAGATCATGCACTATATAATTAGCTATACATGTATATCTGATGACACATTCAAATATTTAAAGAACAAATTTGCAGAAGGGGGTATTTTTTCTCTTATCATGGTACATGTACATGTACATACATGTGCAAGGTTATGTATACGAAAGTTTACGTATCTACATTCATTGACTAACTTCAAGTCTAAGAATTTTACAACATATCTAAAAAGAAAAAAAAAAGAAAAAAAAAAAAAATAAATAACAAGGACTGGTCTATATTACAAGAAATATGAAGTATACCTGGATTTGTCTGTTTTCAGAACATCAATCAATAGTTAATAAGCCATATATCTATGATTAGGGAGTTGCCACGACATGGGATAGAAAGAGAGAGAGAGAATAGACCTCTATAGAGAAAAAGAAAAGTAGGAAAGTTAAAAGGAGAATTTGATAATTACCCCACTTAGTTGTGACATCCCATCCTTTAAAAAGGATATCCTTTAAGCATGTTGACTTGAAAAAGAAATACATCGCCATTCCGCCCTCCATCTTGGGTATTTATTTAAGCTTTCCACATTGAAACCAAAATCCTTTGAAAACCTGTAAGTCACAAGAAAAGGGGGAAATAAATATTAGTCTACATTGAAAGCATAGTAGATCTGTGGGGTGTAACACAAAGACTTACGATTGATTAAAAGTTACGATTGATTTTTTCTCGGTAGCCTCATCATGGACAGGATGCTCCAAAGTTGATGATCTTAATCCTAACCCTAGCCCTAACCCTTCTCTTAATCATATCCAAATCCTAATCCATGACTGTACCTGGTTTTCAAATGAGGCTACCGAGAAAAAATCAATCGTAACTTTTAATCAATCGTAAGTCTTTGTGTTACACCCCACTAATCTAATAGATCTAATCTAATTAAACTTTTATTTTGTGAGTGACACTTGGTAGCGGCTCTCCTGCATGTCACATCAAATTATGTTTAAAGATCTAACGTACAACATGTCTCTTGTAAATAAATTCATATTCTGTTTACAACTTACAAGAATTAAAGAACCCTGATTGAAGAAGAAAAATGTAGATCTGGTCTATGGTAGGTACCCCCATTCAGAGATTGCAGTCCCACATGCATGCCTTACAAATGTCAATGCATAAATTGTGACCCTTTGCATTGAGCTCAATGCAATGCAGAACAATGAATTTACTGTAGACCTCTAGATCTATTACCTTTTTCAAGCTTTTCTCTCCAAAGTCTGCAAAGAGCCACATATAGCTGCAAACCAACATCAGTCAGTATACCCAGTTGTTGTGTATGTCCGGACAGGTTGGATGTCCGGACACTCAATTTTAACCAGCCATTTGAAAGGGTTTTAAATCAATATCTTTGAAGTTTTTCAGCACAAAATGTCAGAAAATATTGTGGAGAACAAATATTGATGGTGATAAGAAGTATTCAACATACATTTCTGGCTTAATCCTTAGACGAAAAACCAGGCTTAATTTTTGTTAAGTGTCCGGACATCGCACCCCCCATCCTACTGAAAAATGGCTGTCTGTCACCCTCTTGGTTGCTGAGGAAACTTCTCAATAATAATTAGCGAAACCAGCTTTAAACCTTCCTCAAAATAAATTAAGATAATCTATAGTCTCATTGCAATATAATTCTTCCATTAGATATTTTTAATTTTGTTTAGTAGAATTTTTAGACCCTTTTTGGATATGCCACCTTGACTTGGCAGGAGCTGCTCAAGACACTTTTCTGCATTGACTTTCCATTGGATGTAAACTGCTGCAGTATGGTACTTCCCAGTGCAAGGTCAATTATGAATTGACCATGCATAAGTGTAAGTGGCAAAGAGCAACACTTTTGGCTTTTGCACTAGGGTCTATACATTGTCATTGGGAAATAATAAACTCAACTACCATAAAAAGTAAAAATCTTGATCATTCTCATATTTCTACACTCTGAAAAAGAAAAGAGTAAATTGGTGATTAAACCGACCAGCCCCCGTCGCTAAGCGACGGGAACTGACGAGTCAGTACGCGTTTCTAGCGAAGTTTTTTTTTTCTAGAGAAAAAAAAAAAATTATCACAAATTTCGGGGTCAAGATAATTCATACTCGCATTGAATCCAGACTGTGAAGGTCCTTCCTCGAATTGGTGATATCTGCAAATATTTCACTTGAAGTAATAAACTAAATATGATGAAAAATACTGGAAAACAGAGACATCCACCACGTAATTTCTAATTTCAGTTGCAAGGTTAGGTCATCCGGAAGTGGAACGTCGACTGCTCCAACTTCACGTCTCCGTGCATGCGCGCGCTGTTCAATTAATTCTTCGCACAGAATTATGGGACGGAGGTCATGAATCGAATGACGTCATTGAAAGATGGCAGCGATGGCACCGAAAATTTTAGAAGAAACAAGACCAACGGAAAATTCATTTTGGTAAGTCAAAAAGCTCTTATATACTTTCATTTTTAGTCGTTGTTACGCGTGAAACATCATAGATGTTTAAAATAGATATTTTAACATTAGATTGATTAAATTGATTAGTATAATTCATTTTGCGCTCATCATCACTGAGACCGCACGCGCCCAATTAACATTCCGCCTCAGCCACACGCCGCGCCAAGCTTCAGAAAAGCACTCAACAACAAACGGCATGCCTCTCATTACATTGCCCTCATT